>JAMKCH010003530.1:0-54932 GCA_023653785.1 Ophioderma brevispina | reverse complement strand
CTAAACACTTGGTGTCAAATTCCTAAACGCCTAATGCCAAATGCCTAAGCATGTTTAGATTTTAAAGGTTTAAATGTAAGGTGTTTCATATTAAACAGATATTTCAAAATGTTTAGAAAACGTGGTGCAAAAGAGTATTTATAAAGGTGTTTCATTCCTAATCACTGATTTTGCAGTGTATATTATTATGTATTATATTTAAAAGCATTACCCTGTGTTAAATGTTTTAGCAGATTATAACAAAAATTCAAGTAAAGACGTTGCCTTTTGGATTTAAACAACGAGCTTTATTAAAATGTTACTAACTGTTCTTTTCATATTAATTTCACTCTAAAAAAATTAAAAGAACCCTATTTTTTCGGTCCCCGTAATGGCTACTTAACTGTATTTGCGAGAAGAAAACTACAAAAATTGTGGATTTACGGGCAAAGCCTCGTGAATTCTCAGATTTACGGGAAAAGGAAGACTATTTATCACTATTTTAAAATGTTTCTAACCGTTCTTTTCATATTAATTTCACTCTAAAAAAGAACCCTATTTTGTCGGTCCCCGTAATGGTTACGTAACCGTATTGCGAGAAGAAAACTACAAAAATTTACGGGCAAAGCCTCGTGAATTCTCAGATTTACGGGAAAAGGAAAAGACTAAAAAAAATCATCCTTGTCTGCTAGAACTAAGTAGTTAAAATTTTCAACGTGTATCCATTGTCTACCTCTTTATTTTAGGGACGTCAACAATGCATCTTTTGATTCGGTTCTGGAGAGCTACAATTCGCCATTACCTGGGGGAAACAGCGAGCAGAATGGATATGATTCATCTGATGACTCCTACGATGCTGAAGATAAAATCTTTCCAATTGGCGCAAATGACCCCAGTCTGATTGCGGAAGGTTTATTCGGTGTCGCTACAGTGCTATCATTCCTAGCGCTTCTTCGTGACGTTGTTGTCGTGGCGTTCGTTGGTCCACTACGAGTCTCTTTAGGAGGGATGTTAAATGATATCATCAGATTTATTGTTCTCTTCATCTTTGTATGGATTTCCTTTGCTCTTGGCCTGACACAACTATATCAAACGTATGAGATTATCAATCTCGCTAACTGTCAGGATAAAGAGGAAGGCTGTAATCGCTCCGCATTCATATCGTAAGTTGGACGCTGAAAATAAAATACAAGCCAATCAAATTCTCTTTCTTTCAAAAGTTTCATGAGGTTGAAAATAACCTTTGGTGCTTATCCAATAGCGACATAGTGTTCTATTCGTTTATTTACTACTTTTGTGCCATTTTGTTGTTTTCATTTTCCCACCAGATTGAGTGAATCACTGAGTTCGTTATTTTGGTCACTTTTCAACCCTCTTGACGAAGAAAGCATACACATAGATCCACGGTACAAATTTACGTTTGCCATTGGGGAAGCTCTTTATGCTGTCTATATGGTTGTGGTAGTGGTCGTTATGTTAAACGCACTTATTGCCATGATGAGCAATACTTACACCAGGGTGGAAGTAAGCTGATATTTATTTTCCTCAACCTGTTCCGTTTCTCTTAGTTCAATTTACTATTAACTTTCATATATTCTGCTTATTTTTCTAGATATGTCCCTCTATATCTGCATCCTATATTTTAATTAACCTTTCTTCTTTGTGTTTCATCTACTTTTTTCTTTTCTTTTTCATTATTATCATAAATTGTACCGGTATTTCTATAATATTAAGGACGAGTCCGGTAAAGAAATTTATTCAAACATACTGAGAATGTGGAAAGTATATGGTCAGCAATTCACCTACCATGGTTTTTGTAGATTCCTATTTGGCCATGGGATCAAAGGAAAAATTGTTCATTTTGATTACATACTTCGCAGAACTAAGCCATTTTCCCACTATAAATAATAATATTATAATTACCATTTATTGGGTATGGCAATTGTAAAGGTTGCACATTTTCATGAAAATGAATAAAATGCCATCTCAATTTCTTTTCTGAATATCAGTGATCAAGGGACATACACTATGCTACATTGACTCGAGCAAATAATGGCGTTATTGATAAGTAAATCCAGTGTATTCAGCGGACAAAGCACTTCAGATTCCCCTTTGTTTATTTGGAACTGCAGAGCCATTGTTACTGTCCACGCAGTTGAATAGATGTCAGGCGTTTAATACTCGTTATCCCCGCCCAGTTTAGGGTAGACGTTTCACATAGAACTCTCAAATACGCAAATGAGGTATTGGCATTGATTCCGTCATGCTATGTATGATGTTGTTCAGTAGCGCAGGACGGAATCAATGGCAATACCTCATTTGTATACTTGGGACTTCTATATGAAACGTCGACCCAGTTTGGATTGAGATGCCCTCGTTCGCGATTAAAATAAACTTTGAGGTTCTACTGTGAGTTCAATAATATTGACTATATATTTCATTATTTATTGAAAAAAGAAACTAATGTGAACAAAACTCATGGTGGATATGTTGATTGGTAAGCTGTGGCCTAACATCTTTGTGCAGAACCAAGATCCATAACTTATTGCTGGACATCATTCTGTTCAATTTACCACCATGTATTTAGAAAAATACAAAAGAAGGGGGTCTAGCGACCTATGCTAACAACACGGTAAATTGAATAGAAATGGGGTTACGCGGCAAGTTACTGTAAGTAAGTTTTTTTCTGCACAAAGATGTTAGGTCACAGTCTGCCAAACAACTTTCTTTCATGATTTTTTATTCACCATTGTTTCCTTTTCGGGAAAATGATGAAATATACGGTCAAAGTTAATTGAACGCACAGTAGAAGCCCAAGGTTAATTTATTCGTGAAAGAGGACAAGTATCTTGTGCTTTGCGTCATGAACAAAAATAGCTCAATCTTAATCGGGTGATGAGCACCTGAAATCTTTTTCACCTGTATGGGTAATAACATTTGCTCTGTACTTCCAGATACAAAGTGCTTTATCCTCTGCATACCGAGCGGATTTACTGGATATCAACAGTGCTATTATTTGCTCGAGTAAATGCAGCATGATGTACATCTACTGGTCACTGATATTTAGGAAAAGAAATTGTGATACCACCATGTATTTAGAAAAATACAAAAGAAGGGGGGTCTAGCGACCTATGCTAACAACATGGTAAATTGAATAGAAATTCAAGTTACTGTAAGTTAAGTTTTGTTTCTGCACAAAGATGTTAGGTCACAGTCTGCCAAACAACTTTCTTTCATGATTTTTTGTTAATCTTTGTTTCCTTTTCGGAAAAATGATGAAATATACGGTCAAAGTTAATTAAACGCACAGTAGAAGCCTAAGGTTTATTTATTCGTGAAAGAGACAAGTATCTTGTGCTTTGCGTCATGAAAAAAAAATAGCTCAATCTTAATCGGTTGATGAGCACCTGAAATCTTTCAACTGTGTGGGTAATAACAATGGCTCTCTACTTCCAGATACAAAGTGCTTTATCCTCTGCATACCGAGCGGATTTACTGGATATCAACAGTGCTATTATTTGCTCGAGTCAATGCAGCATGATGTACATCTACTGGTCACTGATATTTAGGAAAAGAAATTGTGATGACATTTATTCATTTTAAAACAAATGTGCAACTTTTGCACTCGACATTACCCCAGAGTATTGAAAGGTATAATTAGACAATAATAACTGCGCAGAAATCAGTTACTTCGCCGATATGCGTAACCAATGTCCTTATGCAAGCATCTTTCTCTCTTTGATCCCATGGAGTATATGGACATGTTTAAAGATATTGTTCAAGCAAGCTATAATTGGCGTACGCATCATACCTGGGAACATACTCGTTAAAGATACTGATCTGATAGGTGCTTAGTGGATAAAATTCTCAGCTGTATTTAGCAGTCATAAAAATAACAATGAAATTTAGCTTATGAAATCGGCTTGTGGGTGCAGTATTAATTGTAAACATCTAAATTGTGTTCAAATAAGTGTTAGTGATTGCAGTATGTATGGGTTCATATCAGTGTTTGAATATTTTTATTATTATTTTGTTACCCATCCTTTAAGGAAAATTCAGATATCGAATGGAAAGTTGCTCGGACTAACTTAATGGCCGAATACATGACGACAACAGCTACACTGCCACCTCCCTATAACTTGCTTCCAACGCTACGAATGTTACAGAACTGGTTCACTGCACCATGTAACAAAATAAAGGATTGTCGTCGGAAGAAACGACCTGTGGTAAGTATACAAAATACAAAAATGTGAATTACTTTGATGGACATAATGTATGCGATACATTGATCCATCAAATCCTTTGACAGTAGTATTATGTATGTTACAACTGTTAGGCAGAAGGGCGTGTTGTTTTAGAGGTAGCAACACACCTCATTTGGATCCTGAGCACATGGTAGAAATTTAAATACTATGTTTGTTGAAGATCATGAGGTAAAAGAGCGAACTACAAAGTAAGACTAAATCAATACATACACGAATTGCAGAAGATAATTGAAAGCTACAACAGCGATAAGCATTTCTCACCTATTTTCGATATATTTGCATGTTCGGATGGTCATGTAATCCTTTGTGACCACAAAAGTGGTCTTTTTATGTATATTTCTTTATCTTTATTTTGTTATTAAAAGCGGATGGTCATGTGATTCTTTGTGACCACAAAAGTGGCCTTTTGAATGTATATTTCTTTATCTTTATTTTGTTATTAAAAAAGCGATGTTTATTCAACTTCGAATCAATGACTTATGAATCCTTCCACCTCTTATCCCCTAAACATGCCAAATGATACAGGTTGTGTCCGACTCCCAAATTGAAATGCCTACTTAACGTCAAATGATTACGCCTCATCGACGACTCGTGAGACATTTTTAAATTATTTAAATGTAAATTATGTAGCATTAGTTACAAGAAACTGGATATCTTACATCTTATGTTATAAAATAATCTGATGTACTTCTATATCTCTTTATTTACAGGCAAATAATAACGAAACTGTTGAACTTCATCAGGCAGAAATCCACAAGGTAATGTTTGTAGCTCGATTGTGATCACATATGGATTTATTGTTTTCCTTTTCCGTTTTGCCAATTACGATGTCATGGTATTCGCCGAGCTATATAGAGCTATAACAATGAAATCACTAAGACGGGGAAGGTGGAAAGTGTGATTTTACAATTATGTCGTTTTGTTCAGTCTGATTTTGATAACATCGATATACTGCGAAAACAAATAGTGCGAAAAAGTTGTTTTTTTTAGCTAAAAAAATTGCAACAGAAACTATTTTTGTGTTATCATACTTCTAAATTGTCACAGAATAATGTGTCAAAAGCCTAGAAAAATCAATTGAGGGAAAGTTTTATACAGGGGTTAAAAGTAAAACCGGTCTAATTGTTTTGAAACCTACACCAACTCATTCATCTGGTCATGAGGATTAAAAAAATGTATAGTCATTAGTTTCAGGAGTACAGACTCGGTTCAAGGTCATCCTGGGGTAATTCTTTCAAAGTGCTCTGATTTTGATGAAGCTAGTCTCAAATTGTTTGCCAGGTCATATCCTATAAAAGAAAATATATATTTGCTCTGCAATTGGTATTTTGGATGGATGGTAATCATTAATGACCCCATAGGATATATAGACCATTGGTGAAATTAATTGACCAAATGGTGAAATGAGTGCAGGTATTGTATTTTCTGGTCCTTTGGGACTATACGAAGAATTTTGGACCATTTTGAAAAGAATCTGAGCATTTTGAAAATGTTACTGCAGTATGACCTTGAATCTTTATTGCCCAATAACTATTAAACTATAACCCACAGATAGGGCAAACCATGCCATTTTTAATCCTTAGGGTATGGCCAAAATGCATGATCCCCGCGACTTGGGTTCGATACAGAGTGAATAAAAAAATGTGCATGAAAAACACACAATTTGACCCTGACCTGTTTACCCAACTGTGACGCAGTTGATGTTTTCATGATCTGCATATTGTCGACATTCTAAGCTGAAAAAATGAAGGAATTTGGTGAAGAAATGAGGTAGATATGAAAGATTTTTGTGGTTGATCTATTTAGACGAAATAATAAAACTGAAAACCCAGCTTAAAGACACTATCAGTGATTTGCTAAATCAGCAAATCGAAAAATTCATCAAAAATCAGATTTTAGCATGTACGTAACAAGTACAGGTATCCTAACATACCCTGCAATGATAAGACCAGAAGCAACCTAATAAGGACAGAATCGGAGATTTTAGTCATTACTGTCCGAACGGACACTTACTACAACACGTAATTGAATGGAGAATCGTATCTTGGAACACTGCCGTTTTCTTCCTTTTCTTTCAATTCTACAGCTGGAAAAGGTAACTTATGAGGATTCTACAGACTTATCCTTCACTTTGAAGCTATTCCTGCAAATTTCAAATATTTTTCAAATCACTGATAGTGTCTTTAACTGTGTAAATCCCACTGGAATGAGGTAAAAAATGGACCAGCCGCGAAATCTTTCATATCTACCCCATTTCTTCACCATATTGTTTCATTTGTTTCAGCAAGCGCAATATAGATCATGAAAACATCAACTGCGTCACAGTTGGGTAAACAGGTCAGGGTTAAATTTTGTGGTTTTCATGCACATTATTTTTGGATTCGCTCTGTATAATTTGCCTTCCGTGAACGGACCCTATAGGGACCTTTATCGAAATGTAAATTATGTTGTAGGCTGTAGTGACTTGGTAATCAATACAGCTCGTTGCGATTGGGGAACACTAATGATTACATTGCTGTAACACCCTAAATATATCCTATGGACTTTTGTTTGCCCTCTATATCATCCAACAATACAAAAATATAATACATGCACCTTGTTCAACTGAACATTTCAGGTATTTCTTCAGGTGATTCTTTTGTATTCTTTGTATGGTTGGGTTGTTCTGGAGGACGAATCTGGCCAAGTTAACCTATTGACCTCTCTGCAAGCGCCCTATTAAATATATACTGCCTTCATTATGCTTAGGAAAATACATCAAGCCCAGCCAAGTATTGTATGCGTTTTCTTTGCAGACATTAGCCCAAACCTTAGTGGATCGTTACATCATAAGTCAAGTCGATAGTGATGAAGGTAGAGAAAGATCCGATCTTGAAAACCTATCAGCGGAAGTGATGGAACTGAAGGATTCTTTGCAGAGAATTGAGTATGTGTTGATATGTGGTAAACATTCTTTTAAAAAAAACATGACTTTGAAGATATTTTTCTATAGTTCGAAGGATGTGTAAATTTTGAAATCAGGTCAAATTGTGTTAAATGCTCACCAATACATTGGTGCCGCTATAAGGATTAAAATGTTGTAATTTGTCTAGGTTTCCACCTTGCGTTACACGGGTGCAGCCCTATTAAGGTCCAATGTCATCCTCGGGTAAACTTTGCCCATGCTCCGATTTTGTTGAAACTTGTGTCAATAATTGTTGTTCTTTTCCTTATTGGTTTGGTATTTGGTTGCATAATAATTATCGGGCAAATATAACGAGGGTCTACATGGTCTATAGGGTCACCATAACCTGACCTCAAAATTGTATAGAGCTGTCATCCGAAGATATAAAATCATTTTCTGTTTCAGTGTGACCAGAGCAATATTGACACCATTTTCAACAAAATCTGAGCATTGGACAATTGTTACCCAGGATGACCTCAGGGATGTAGCCATGTAATGAATGGTCGGAACGTAGACAAACTATACCCTTTTAATCCCTATAAGACGACAAATACATTGGCGTACAATTGAACACACAAAAATATTGTACGTCTGTCGAATAAATTATTAGTGCCATTATAATCAATCGTTCAAAATGCAGAAATGTGAGGATATACACATTTCACATAGTACTTTAAAATTCTCTAAATATGGTGTTTGTTTTGTTTTCCTTTCATCACTTACGTGTATTATCTTTAACTACCGATGAAGATATTTTAATATAAATGGCTATATATAGACAAATCGATTAACGATTTGTTTCTTTTTGGTTTCAGGGGTAACATGGAAGCACTACTTCAACTAGTTCGGAATAATCAAGAAGCGAAAAGTGACACCACCAAGTTGTAATATTTTTGAGAACTGAAAGTGGGATCAAACTTATCCGATATCACGAAAAAAAGTGTTATTCCCAGGAAAATTTTGAGAAATTTGCCTCCAATTAGAACTCGATGATAATTTGCGTGTGTAAAAGAGTCACGTTCGATTCTACTATGAGTATATCTAAAAGGGTTAGTTATACATATATCTATAAGAGTGTGAACTACTACATCCGGAACCTATAGCGAATTCACAGGTTTATCAGTTTTGATACTTGTCACCGTGTTGTGCGATCTTTAAAAAAACAACTGTACGACAAAAGTCGTACGTTTGTGGGGGAGTTTCATGAGTTCGAGCACTATCAATGGCTGCTAATAAGGAAACGTATTAAAGATAAAATTATTTTTTTGTCATCCCTAATGGATGTGGTACATCGTAAATTACCAATGGTTCTCAATTTGTCATGTATGACCTTGACCGATTTCAATCAGTAGTAAAAAAAAGCTCAAAGAGAAGGTTATTAGAATAACATTGGGGCGGTTCTATAAAAACATTCTATTTTATATCTTGCATTTTTTCTGGAGGCCATTTAATTTCAAACGACCACACGATAGCATCTACACTGAAACATGTATTTGTCACGGAAAGGGTCTTCTGTGACGGATTAAAATTTGTGAATTCAATTGATATTTTTATTATCAAAAATACGTTAAAAAATGTTTGCATAATGTTCAATTAAAAATTATTCAGCTTTTCAAATTTTTATAATCATTCCCCCCCCCCCCCCCCCCCCCCCCCCCGCCTCCCCCCCCCCCCCCCCCCCCCCCCCCCCCTCCGATATTTTCATAACTTATAAAAGGTTTACTTAAAATGCATGTGACTAAAGTGACGAATGACGAAAAATGTCGTTAATTTGTCATTCCTAGCGATTACAAATTTAAAGGTGCAACGAGAGATTTCAAATAACAGGAGTCCCGAAAAAAAATGTGGAAAAGTTCTGATTTGGCACCGCGTGTAAAGCTTTATAACCAAAAATATCCCCATCGTATAAGGATTAAGATGAGAACTGTTCCTTTGGTACAAACAATGGACATGTTATAATTTCCTGTAGGGAGGAAATACGAAATTCGGCTATGTTTTCTATTGAAAATATTAAAAATATACAAATCACCTTTTGTTTTCATTTTAAATTATTTCTGTAACCAAATAAAAGGGTGTTATATATAAATACATGGTGATCCCAACAATGGAATAGGCAAGCTCAGCATGGTGTGGAGCAACACCCACTTCAATATCAAACTAGATGCTGCAATCCAGGACGGGCCATTCCCATCATTGGTATCCCCGCGAGTGCGTCGCCCCTCATCACATCCAACCACTTGGTTTCGCAGAGCAGTAGGAATTGTCACTCTTTTCCACCGCATGTTTGATGGACAAGCACCAGATCTCCTCAGCAGCTGCTATCAGGTGAGCTGCTTTCAGTTGATCCTCGCCCTAAGGCAACAGTCAGGTCTCGTGACCTTGCGGTGAAAGTCCCAAGGTAGTAAACCTAGGCTCCCACAGAAGATCATTCTCCCATTCCTTAGGCTTATGGAATGCCCATCCTGCTCAAGTGCATCAAACCAGGACTTGCAGAGTTTTCAAAAGGGAGGTTAATCCCTATATTGGTGCCAATTCGTCTCAGCGTTAATAATCTAGATAATGCTGGTAACGCTTAGATTAGCCTTGACATAAAAAAAGTAGGTTAGGTTTGATCTATTGTGCGTACTCTATAGAAAAGCACTACATATCACCAGAAAAATATGGATGACTTGAAATCTCTGTGCACCTTTAAGTTGCGTGTATGCCAAATGAGCATTATGAGTTTATAGTGTTATTAAATTAGTCATCTCCATCAAAAGCAAATTATACATTTTGGTCATTCAGTTTGTCATGTAATTTGTCAAAGGTAAGAAAAAAAATGCTAATTTACAGACATTCTCATCTAACACGTATAAATTCAACGCAATACTTAATTGGTGTCAATCCCGGGTTACATTTAAAAATTGGGCAGTTATCAGTACCTTGATGAAAAAAATCCACCATCAGATTGGTCCATGCCTTTGTACATCAAGGATGGATTCGGCAATCCTTGCTCTAATGGCCTCAAGAAGGGACCATTTGACCAAGGATCATCACAAACACCCTCTCTACCAACTGCCATTGGCTTCCAAGTAAGCAGAGGGTAGCATTTAGACTCTGCTTCTCACCTATAGGCCATCCACGGCATGTCACCTGCCTATATCGCTGAGCTCATCCAGCTCTATTCTCCACCGAGAATCCTATATTCATCATCTTACTGCCAACTGAGTACACCAATCAACTCATCAGCAAAGTTCTATGCATAAATATGGTGATGGATCTTATATTTTGCTGGATCACGAAGCGACTCAGTCGTATGTATTTACCTTTCACCGCTAAACCTCTGCACCCCATTCAGTAAGAAGAATCCATAAGACTACCACGGATTTCTCGAGCTACTGAAGCGAAAAGTCAGCGATGAGGTTTTTACCCCCTCTGAAACTGTGGTTTTGGACGAAATATTCCGAGGAATTAGTACTGTAATTACTCAGTAGAACGACTCACAGACTTCATCTTGATATCAAAATATGGCCCAGATAGTTCCAGTTTTTACTATTTTACATAACTTAGACCTGTTACTTTTTTCCAAACACTTTTCGGTCAGAAGGTGCCAGACCAGATCTATTTATTGGTGTGGAATCTACACACATTTCACACAGTTATTCTTAAATTGTGTATAATTGATGTATTTTATAGTTGTTTTCACATTACATTTTTATCGATTGTATTTGTATGATAATGATATAATTGCTCCTTTTAATGGGAAGTGCCTAGAGGCCTGAGCATTTGGCGTTATATCAAGATTGTTGTTGTTATTACAATTATTAATACCTGATGACTTTGATAACATCAATTTACCGAAACTGAAGTTCGGGCTTGATAATAAAAAAAATCTTAATCTTCTTTTGAATAGTGGAACCCAAATTAAAATTAAACTTTCATCATCTTACCTTTTGTATATTAACTCTTCCTGTCCATCCAATCAATAGTATGAAGAAGTTGAGTAAATATATTATAATTTCATACGGAAGGGTGTTGATGGTGTTACTCGAAACCAAATTAGTCAGGACAGACTACAATAACGACCGTTCAGCCAGGCAGCTCAGAATGAATGAAATGCTTTTCAAATGCATTAGTGTCACTCTAGTTATTCTTGGGACAGTGGTAAGTGTATGCGTGTTGATTCACTGGTATGTGCCCGTTTTAAATCGGTATTTTCTCTATTGATACGCTAAATATTCAATGATTAAGCCGGTTATTGTATAAAATCACTTCTTTATTTATTTTCAAAGAGTCTGTGAAAGTGTAAAGTTTGAATTAGCTCAAGTCAAAAGATCCAAATCACGCCTTTTCGTGGAGACAGGAGACCCTTATTCTTTTACTAGCATCAATAGTATCAGGATCCTTCCACATTGTTGGTGCAGAGAAGATGAGAAAGAAGGAGATGTTCAACTGTTACTTCAAAAGATAAACTGTTCAACCGCCTGCGATTGATTGGATCAAAGACCTGCGCTACTTGCTGGAGAACATTACATACACCTGTCATTAAATCCCAGCAATATTCCAATTACCCAGTTGTCAACTGGTATTTGCACAGAGACTATATGGTCGTGACCAGTACAGCGAAACGTACTCTTCTGCATTTTAATGTTATTAAAGAGGAACTCAAATCCTTTAGTGCCGACTTACAGAATAAGAACATTTCTCAATACACCGTTAATGACCTTTGGACAGAGTTTGAAAACAAGATCAAGGCTGTCATGGAGGTCCATGTTCCAACACGCACGATTAGTAAGCGCAATTTGACTCCCTGGATAGGCCGTGATTTTTGGTCGTACATAAAGGGATTAAAAAGTGACTCAGTAGGTATACCAACACCCTCCCATCTTTACAGCCTAGTACTATTCCGACTATGCCTGATTTTCATATAAATTTTGTTGGGGTTACCAAATTACTTAAAGGTGCTTGTTCCGATTTATGTCTATTGTGTTCTCTACTTAATATGAGAACCTTGCACTTGCACATACGCCCCACCAAGTACCGTGGGAAACAAACTTGCGGTTTCGATGGTAGAAGCAATAATGCACATTGCAAAGCCCTATTCAATACTGTGCTAATATTGATGGTTAACCACTAAAACGGCGGTTTTTTTGTTTATATCTTGGGAATGAAATGGATTTGAGGGCTCAAATTTCAGGACGACAATGAGAAAAATACGGCCTTTCATCTGATATCAAAATCGATACTACTTCCGGGTAAATCAGGGGGGTCCCAAAGACGATCGGAACACGCACCTTTAAGAATATCAATCCTCACAAAGCTCCAGGCCCTGACGGCATCCCTGCCCAAATTCTCAAGTCTGCAGCTGAGGAAATAGCCCCGGCACTATGTCTTATATTTGAAAAGTCTCTTGAGTCGGGAGAGCTGCCGTCATCCTGGCTTTGTGCTAACATATCTCCAATACTCAAGAAAGGTGATCGGTGTTCTGCGTCAAATTATATAGGCCCGTATCACTCACAGCTATCAGCTGCAAGATTCTTGAACACATCATACATGCCCAAATTATGTCTCACTTTGATAAATATTCCATACTCACTAATACACCACATGGTTTTAGAAAACACCACTCTTGTGAAACCCAGTTAATCCTGACTGTTCATGCCTCGTCTTTTCATTCAATCACAGGTCACAAACAGACATGATTATCATGGATTTCACAAAAGCCTTCGATACAGTCCCACATAACCTGCTACTCAAACTGGATCATTATGGCATCAGGAATAAAACCCATACATGGATAGCAAATTTTCGTAAGCACCGTACTCAAAGGGTCGTTGTCGGGGGTGAGCACTCGGCTTGGACAGAGGTTGTTTCTGGCGTCCCCCAGGGAACGGTGCTGGGACCTTTGCTATTCCTTGTTTTTATAAATGACCTTCCACAAAATATTCAATCTGAGGTCCGGCTCTTTGCCGATGATTGTGTCATTTATAGACAGATACAAAACCATCATGATCATATCAAACTCCAAGAAGACTAAAACGCACTGGAGAAATGGCAAGAGGAGTGGCAATTACACTTTAACATCAACAAGTGTTTTGTAATGCGTGTAACTCATGTACGCACTCCGAAGGTATTTGAATACACACTGGGTAATTTGAATACGAAGGTATTTGAATACACACTGGGGAAACAAAGAGCCATCCTTATCTTGGAGTTGAAATCACAAATAACCTCACCTGGAATAATCATATCAATAGAATACCATCATCAGCTAATAGATCACTGGGTTTTATTCGTAGAAATCTCTACTCATGTACATCTCAAATCAAACACACTGCATTCATTTCATTTGTTCGCCCACTGGTCGAATACTCGTCATCGGTGTGGGATCCTCATCAAATTGATCTCATCAATAAAATTGAAAAGATACAAAGACGCGGAGCCCGCTTCATAATGAACGACTACTATAGAAGACCAGTAGTGTATCAGATATGATTAAGAACTTAAACTGGTGCTCCCTTAAAGTTAGGAGAACTGCGTCTAGATTAACCATCTTACACAAAGCTAGAATGGGACTCCTGCCCCTGCCGGTCGACGACCTCCTGTTGCCGTCCCGTCGCCAATCACGGCATACTCACGCCAATTCTTATCAACTGATTGCGGCTAACAAGACCTGTTTCAAGTATTCTTTTTTTCCCAGAACTGTTTTAGACTGGAATAATTTACCATATCCAATTACTACTATCTCAGATTCAAGCAACTTCAAGCAACAAGTCATCAACCACTTGAAGAAAGTTGACTAAGTAGATATCCATGCGCACACTGTTCCTGTCCGTTTGGCTTCACTTGAAGTGTTGGACAGTATTCCTACAGATACTTACAGACAACATTGACCCCAAATTTTCAAAGCATTTTGACACTTTGGACACTTTCGGACACAAAGAGGTATGGTTGGGGTGTATTCAAAATGCATTTATCTAATCATTCATCCGGGCATTCATCATATCATATTTCACAGGAACTAACCGGATATGTTTAAACAGAGAAGATGAGAAAGGAGAGGGCTCAAATTTGAAATCCGATTACCCAGGATTACCCTCATTCATCGGCTCATTGTTTGGAAAACTTCAAGGGCCGCTTGATTGGACCTTTGAAGTAATCTGTTCATCCGACTCAAGCTTGGCCAGTCGGGAAATCAGACATCTTCTCTGTTTAAACATATCCGGTTAGTTTCTGTGAAATATGATATGAATGATTAGATAATGCATTTTGAACACACCCCAACCATACCTGTTTGTGTCCGAAAGTGTCCAAAGTGTCAAAATGCTTTCTCATCTTTCTCATCTTCTCTGGTTGGTAGTATTACATGGATTACAATGCATCGACGGTGAATTCTTCTAATTTGCAAAATGTAAATCATTATTGTTCGTACTATTTTTATTGAATATGGAAGGACGGGTGATTTAAATATCAATTGTGATAATGGTGTCTGCATCATCATACATCTAATTCCATATATACGTCTAGCCCTTTTTCTTTTCATCATTATCCATTGTGCTTCTTTTTTTCAACAGTCCATTATAGTTACGAAAGCGGTCAGAGACCGTACTTAAAACTATGAATATTCATCAAACCATTAAACTATGAATATTCATCAGACCAAGAAAGCCAAGAAGTCCTGCATTTCCAACGATTGGCAAGAATTCTCGGAGGCTAGAAAAAGTTTCATAAACAACTGAAAGCTACCCGTGCATCATACATCAAAGACAAACTTGGTGCAGCCATCGCAGATTCTCCAAATATCTTGTGGTCATTTACCAAAAATATGCGTAAAGATAATCAAGGTATTGCCGATCTTGTTGTTGATGGAAAGGTCATCAGTGAAGACAAGCCTAAAGCTGAAGCTCTAAACCCCACTTTTAGTGTGTTTTGCCCAGAGGGTCTGGGGGTCCTGTTTCCTGATATGGGACACGCTCTCCTCCACCTACTGACAAACTTGAAATCTCCTTGGATCAACTATTAAGCTCAATCCCAGCCCAACAAGGCTCAGGTCCTGAAACGTTCCACCCTGGTTTTTTGAAAACTTTGCCTGAACAACTTGCTCCCGCCCCTGACTGACCTCTTTCAGTTCTTGTTGATCTGTGAAGTGGTCCATGGCTGAGGGAAGCTAATGTCGCAGCCATCTTCAAAAAAAGGTTACGGCATCTGCGGAAATAATTACATCCGCATCCGTGACTTCGGTGAATATCCAAAATACCGGAAATTTCTGCTAGTCATATCTGAACATCTTGACGCGACCATATCCCTTATGACTACCAGCATGGGATTTCGTGCCAAGAGGTCTACAGAATCCCAGCTGATATTGACCACCATGACATCGATGCTTGTCAGAAGTGAGCCAGCCATTTTAGATTTCAGCAAAAGCCTTCGATAAGGTAACCACATCTAAGATTAATTGGATCCAAATTGCTTTATGGTATCCACACTGTTCCATTTTCGAACCTGAGTTGAGAACATCTTCTTGCAAATACAACCCGACGAGTGCTGGTTAATGGTATTACCAATCGGAGATTGCGTCCGTGACCTCTGGGGTTCCTCAAGGAACTGTCCTTGGCCGCCTTGCCGTTTTTCTTCTCTTTACATAAATGATTTGCATATAAAAACTTACCTCTATATTCCCGTTTGGTTTCTCGACGATTGTCTGATTTGCTCTCAACCAGAACGACAACTACAGTTTTGCAGAGGGACTTGAAGATCCTTGAGGAGTGGCAGAATACATGGCTCATGATTTTAATTCAAAATGTTACACCCCATGACATTTGGTTCCCTCCGTCCGAACCTCCACATGTCTACACTTTTACGTTTTTTGGGAAGGGACTTGAGTCTGATTCATCCTCATCCTATCGCGTGGCATTCTCCTATCAAATACAATCAGCTGGATTCACACCAGTGATCTGTTGATATAGCCCAGCAGTCCTTAGGAGTTGTTAGAAGGAATCTTTTGAGTTTGTCCATAGAGAGTGGAAAGTTCCCGATCCCACACCACAAGCCCTTTTCCGTCCTCCTGAGTATGAACAGCGGCATGGGACCCGTATCTGCAGAAAAACTCACTGCCCTTGAGCGAATACAGCTCCAAGCGGCTCGTTTTTATATATAAGAATGATTATTCATGCAAGGAGGGTACGGTCACCAGAATAATCCAAGAGTTGGGATGGGACCCGTGGCGTAACAGGCGGGGGGAAGGGCAAAGTGCCCCCCTGATGACTTTGGCTGGGAAAAAATTTGCAAAAATCATGCTAAATCAGCCGGTTTTTAGCCGTTCGACCGGGAAAATTGTCCTTTTGACCCCCCTGAGGGAAAATTTCCCAAGACTGGGAAATTCCCCCCTCAGGGCGGGCAGACCCGATACGCCACTGGATGGGACTCCCTACAATCTAGACGGCTGATGAAAAGACTACTACACTCTATAAATGGACCCCCCTAATTAATAATCAATCTTGACGAACTTCGTACCATGATCCTAAGATCTACTAGAGGGCAACAGCAGAAATTCCATTCATTCAATAAGCAACGCCAGGATTTTTCCAAAAAGTTCTTCTTTCCCAATACAATCAGCTCTTGGAATAGACTGCATCTGATAATTCTTGAGAGTGTCTAATATTGACAGTTTCAAACATAAATTAGGCACATATATTCATCTTCGCAATTAATTAGCTCCATGCCTAATCCAACCGCTGCGCAAGTTGGTGTAATGTGTCTTCAAGACATTTTGTCATGCTAGCGAATACAGATAACAGATTCTTTTTTTTCCGAAAGTGTCTCGGACACTTCGGATGAAAAAACGGTCTGATAATTCTTCCATGGTTAAACCATAAAGGACAATTAAGGAAAATTCTAGAAACTCCCGGCTCAGGTATACAAATGAAAGAATAAACATAGTGAAGAACTGATAGCTTCATATAAAAGCTTATGTGAACCTCGAATTACCGACTCTACTTGTTTAGTCTTATCTGTCAATTAATAGCCCCCATTCCTTAGTAATTGCAAGTCATGCAAATTTCCTTCCTCTTTCCTCTTTTCAAATTTTTCAAAGGGCCAATCGAATATTTTGCTCTTTCATTGTTGAAATAAACGAACGGTGACAGAACTGGTGACTCAATACAAAGATTCTTGTGATTGTCGATTACCATCTGCTTGTTGGCTATATATCGACTAGCATCAGCCAAGGTGATTCCAAAGTCATGGAAATCTTTCTATTTTATTTTAAATTTAAGGACAATATAAACATTTTACTTTTGATTAACTTTGAAATTTTAAAAATTGAACAATTATTAGCCCGTACGCAATCACTAAATAAAGATTTAAAATTAAAGCGTATTAAAAGAGAAGGGAATTTCTGCTTTTTGTTTCTTATATAAGTTGCAATTGCGTGCTAGTGATACTGCTATAGACAACCTAGCCCGTTTGGATTGTCTCATATAGGTTTATATTTTCAGCTAAAACATTTTGATACTAACCTGCGTGGACCAACATTCCGTAATTGCACCGCGGATAGCTCTGTATCAAGATTATTCAAATAGTTCGGTGTCAGAATCCGGGGGTAGATATATGTGTGAAAAGGTTATTTGAACTGTATTACTTAAATATCCAAACCTGCCTACTAAGTAAAACCACCTAGATACTGGATGAACCAGTCAATAACCTAGGATAATCTTCTCAACAGATGTAACCATTTGTAAATCAGATCAGGCTTTCCCCGCCAATAATGATTTATATCTCCAAAAGGAGTGAGTAACCTTGTTACGACCTAGACCTTGTGCTTGTTAAGACTCCTGGACAGTGAACATTACAACATATATGTTTTTAATTTAAGGAAAAAAAACATCGCGTGGTCCGGGACCGCGAGTGTCGTCTGCCGTTGCGGTTTGTGAATGGGCCAGATGGTCACATGAGGGCATGAAGGTCACATGAGGTCACCAACATGTTACCCACCCCGCACCCTCCTGTCCACCAAGTTAATCTTATCCCTTACGGAACTCCAACACGGCATGGAATATATTAAGGTTAACATTTTGGACCGGCCAAAGGTCACATGAGGTCACCAAGGACACTTGAGGTCACAACATGGGATCCCAACCACCCCCTCCTTTCCACCAAGTTGTACATCATTGTAGCCCTACGGAACTCACACGGCATGCGATATACTATTAAGGTTTAAAATTTTAAAATAGAATTTGACCTTAAAGGTCATAGAGGTCATAATGTCACCAACATGTCACCCCACCCACCCTCCTCAATTACACCAAGTTACATTAATCGCAGCCCTTAACGGAACTCATACAGCAGGCAATATATTGAGGGTTAACCAGATACACAGACCAGACCAGATAATCCCTATGTGCCTTTGCTATTCTGCGCAGATGACACAAACCAATGTAACCACTGCTTTCAAGATACTTTAAATTTAAAATCAAAAATGTAATGAAATAATTATATTAAAATGATGTTAGTTATTGTCTGATGTAATGTAAGAATAAAGAATTTAAAACACATAGTTATGAAAAAATAATGGGTTTTGATAAGGATGCTCTTCCTGTTTAAGATTCCGACCCTAGCGGCCCTCCCGATGAACTATTATATAGCAACAGGTTTTAATTTTGATGTGTGATTCCGGACAACTGTTAAGGTAATTACAAGGACTTCCAAAACGTAACGTAATACGCTCGCCACAGTTTATAGTTGAAAATAGCACGGCCAGCGGCTATAAACGCAATCTTTAGTGAGGCATTTCTACCAGGGCTACCTCATTCGGGAAAAACTGCCCTTGTTATAATCCGATTAGGCCTAATTAGCCGAAATTCAGAATGGATATGCGACTGCCCGCTCTACCGTTAAGCACCTGCACCGGTGCTTTCGTAAATTTATGGGCGGGATAATTAAAGACATATGCATTGCATATATATGGAAAGTGAAAATAGTTTTCAGTTCCTTATCGTTCATTGCCAACTTTACACCATGTTATTTGAGCTCCGTTTTACAAGTTCTGTACATCTTCAAACGTTTTTTATCAAAACCACTTCAATCTCCCAAATCATTGAATACAGAGAGATACGCTTACCTCGTGGTACTGGGTACCACATTCAAGATTTTGTTTGTAATTTCCACAATCCCAAAATATAATCGCAAGGAACACCAAGGTCTAGTCGATAATAGGTTTACTCTTCTGGAGAGATGATCAACAATTTGACACCAATTTTGTCAAGATTGAAGCATTTTTAAAATTTGGCAACCTGTACAATGAACAATCAAAAGTTCATATATCTGTAACTAAACATCAGAAATATGCCAGAGTATATATTTTCTGGTTCCTTATGATGAAACGAATCATTTGAGATACTTTTCAACTAAATTTAACCACTTTGTAATCCCTATTAATTCAAGATGGCCGCCAAATGGACCCTGTGGGACAATATTTTATTTTGGTAATATCGAAATTCTTTAAGGAGATGTCAAAAAGATTCCAAAAATCATGTCAGAATTTTAGTTTTAAAGGGGGTGCATGGGAACCTATATAATCTGCTAGACTATAAAAATGTGTTAAAATCATGTTTTTTTGGAAAAAAATGCCCATATCTTGAGTTATGAGTATTTCTATGTTACCCGCAGCAAGGAAATTATGAAAGAGCACACCTGCTTTCATAATCTGCAGAAAAAATGAAAATAGGAGGTAGGGTTCACCAGAAAAAATTCAAAACGTAAAAATATGAAAAACCCTGTATTTTGTGATTTTTGACGTCTGAGAGTTGAAAAGCCTGTGGAAATGTAAAATGAAGACACATTCTTTTGGTTTTATATTATTAAGATGTGACAACATATTGGGAAAAATGATCTTTAGATCTATTTAGTAACTCTTGAGCTACACATGGGAACCACCTTAACAAATCAAGCAAACCTTAATTTATGAGTCAGAAATGATGCATGTATTTATTTTCCAATAGCCTTCATTTACATAATAAACCGAAGTACACCTATATGACATTACACAAAGAGAAAATTCTTGATAAATATTTTGTATCAAACAACCCCCTCAGTTCATCTCTCAATCACAATTAATGCCAAGTTGAATACTCATCAACCAAGCATTTTCTAATAAATATTACTCAATGAAAGCTATACAGTACACAATATGAACAGCAAATATTGCTAGGGAAGGAATGTCTTATCTTACATACAACTGCTCACATGTAATAGGGAAGCACAGTGCAAAGCCAGGGTCTAGTTTCAAACCGAAATAAGACATACATGTGTTTACTTTATTGAACCCTATCCCATAAGCTTATACTAATGATCAATTGCCCTAACACACATGCTAGTACAATACTGACCTCATTGATAGCCGATTGTTGACACAATAGTCCAATTTATTTCTGAGAATAGGTGTGTGTGTGTGTGTGCAAGGGCGATTGAACCATCCGAGATTCAAACATGGAGAAGCAACTCACCATTCAGAAACCACCCTTTCAACAAATCTATTAAACAATTGTGGATTTTTAAAAAAACATTTTTCATGGGCCCACTTTTGGCCAGAGGTCACTTGCTCATAAACTGCATATGCTAAAGGCATTGGCATATCTTGGGGTGCTTTTGGGGCAAGCGCCCTCCAGGGTTCATGCCAAAACATCCTAAATCAGCCTATTTTCGGCTATTGAAGGTCCTTCTGCCCCCCGGGCCCCCCTCAAAAAGCCAGGTCTGGATATGCCGGTGAAAGGTATCTAACTTATCTGACCAGATGCCATCCATCATGTCTATATTCCATCATTAAGGTGCCCCTCACACAAATTATTCTTTATATATATATATTATTCTTTATATTAAAGACACTATCAGTGATTCATCCAAAAGAACAGGAACATCTTAAAAGCGAATAATAAGTTTGTAGATTTCTCAAAAGTTACCTTTTCCAACTGAAGAATTGGCAGAAAAGGGAGAAAACGTTAGTGTTCAAATCTCCATTCAGTTACTTGTTCTAGTAAGTGTCCGTACGGACAGTAATGACTAATATATCCGATTTTGTCCTTATTAGGTTGCATCTGGCCTTATCATTTGTAGGATGTGTTAGGGTACCTGTATTTGTTACATACATGCATAAATCAAGATTTTTGATGGATTTTTCGATTTTCTGATTTAGAAAATCACTGATAGTGCCTTTAACGTGTATTTGCACGCAAACCTATACAACAACACCAGAAGTCATCATGATACTGTGGATTATTTTCCTTCATATGCAAATTAGCTCATTACTATTCATTAGTATGCAGATATTTGGATGTAACAGCACCATAAGTCATCATGGTATACCGTCCTACCAAATATAAAGTTCACAGGTGAATGCATTTGTTGGTTCAGTGAATTAATGACATTTGCATCACATACAGACATACCGGTACATCATATACAGACTTATGTCCAAATGTTCTTTCCTTGATTTTACACAAGTATCCTTCATTTGGTCTTGATAGTGACGTATGATTCTTTTTTATCAGGATCAGGGTGGCTGTATGTTCTTCCAAAGTTTACATAAAAAAGATGTTGCAAAAATACATACTTGACTATGCAAGCTCAAACTATGATATTAACTAAAAATATTCCATGTTAAAAGTACCCCACCCAAATTCAAAATATTTTTTTTTTGATTCATGGGAAAGACCACTGCCAACATACTTCCAATTCCAAAATTTCACTTGAATTCTGCAAACCATTTTGTATAAACTGTATGTATTACAATAGATGATAGGGTACTGTACATAATATCTGGCAACCCATACATAATATCTTGCAACCCATAGTATATTTGAATTATCAAAATGGGAAAGTGAGCTAAACTATTTTCCAGATGAGATGAGAAACAAGGACAAGGTTTTTAATGATACTAAAATCACAGGTTTGATGGGATAAGTAGGGGTGGGTCAAGGCAGAGAATTGGGTCAAGGGGGGAATTGGGTAGTACCCCTTTAAATAAAGAATACTAGAATAAGCTAGTATTTCTGGATAAATTTCTTTAAGCCAAAGATTTACCTATGTACTTATATTTTTTTCTATTGCAGGGATGGCCTCAACAAAAACTTAAAGTCTGGTATTTAAATAATTACCTGAACAATAATCTGTATGATATATATACATAATTCTCACAGACAAAATAAATATACAAATCACAACAAGCAAAGGAAAAGCTGCATATTGACATTCCAAGGTACTTTCATATTGGGAAGCAGAACATTAAAAAAGAAACATCTTTTAAGGAACGATCATAACTTACTGAATTGGCATGGTTATGCAATTCAATATATTATCTTACAATAGTTAAGCTTAGTACCAGTCTAAGCATATTTCTCCCTGGAGCCCAAAAACCTCAAAATATTTATACACCCAAGTATACAAATAATCTAATATGGGGGAACACAGACAAACCGATATGAGGGCAGTGCTTTAAAACATTACACAAGATGATGGTATATTCTTCTCACTGATCACTTACAGTTGGATTTGCAGCCTGCTGCCTAAACCAAATCACTCTTAACATACTCTTTAATATTACTAAATGAGAGTAGGGAGTTGATTACAGTAAGACCACTGTAAAATAGTTTACAGTATTTATACATGTATTTGCAAGATCAACGTGGCCTCTTATCATGCACCATTGTGAATTCATTCTAGCTATTGGTACGGCTGAAGACTAGTTACCAAGAGTGACATAACCACCAAACATACAATTTCAATGTTGCCAATGGCACGAGAAAGTGAAAATAAATAAGTAGAAATGCATGAAAAGAAGATAACCCGGGAGCTAACACAAACATTGTAACACATCTCAAGTACAAAGGTTCGAGTGATTAAATGTGAAACGATGACAAGGGACCCCTGAAAAACCATGATTCTTAAGTGCAAGAAATGGTGCCTAAGGAGAGGGGCCAAGACTAAGTTTGTAAGGGGTCAAAACTTTCTAATTGATCCAATCATGTTGGAAAGTATACCCATGTTATTTGTCTAACCACCAGGATAAGGAAAGGTATAGTTGTTTACTATCTACAAGGTAAAGTTTAAGAGTTATAGGCTAAAAAAACAGCAAAAAATCATATATAAAAAGGTCAATTTCAGTTGTACAGGGGTCAAAAATTTAAAGTTGCTCCGATTTAGATAAACAAGCGGTGCAAATTGTTGATGGCAGGTTATAGGAGTAAAAATAAGAATAGTTTGCCCGTTCTTTTTTCCTTAAAATGTTAGTTACCAATGTAGGGGGCAAGAAGGTTCAACGTCCTTGCATTCAATGGGGCTTGACCTTGTTGTCCCCTCTTTCTTAACAAGCATGTGAGACACTCATAATAGTCCTATTTTGATCGTATGAGCTCCACCAATAAATTTGCACCATTTTTTATCCAAAATCGGAGCAACTTAAAAAATTGAACCCTCGACAACTGAAATTGACCCTTTTTATTGCTTTTGCTGTTTAGCACTATAACTCTTATTGAACTTTACAGTGTGGATAGTACAAACTATACTTTTCTGAATCCTTGTGGTTAGACAAAGGAACATGGTAGTACTTTTCACATGATTGGTAATGTATAAATTTGACCCTGTACAAACTTTGACTTGGCCCCTTCCTGAAGGCACCATTGTGGCACTTAAGAATTATGTTTCAGGGGTCCGGTGGTTCCTGTCAGTCTGTAATATTTAATCACTCAAACCTTTTGTATATGCGAGTGTTACAAATGTTGCTAAGCTACTTCGGAATAAACTACAAACATAAAAAAAATGCATCACACACATTTCAGCCCAAACTACTGATACATAATATAAACTTTGATTAGGGTATGACTACAGACTGTATAAAACAAGACACCAAACTGCTGGCAACCCCTTATCCCTGGTAGAATCTGCTGTAGATGACATAAGTCAGTATCTTTTGAGATGGCTTCCCAGATGACCTGTCATTTCAGAAGCCATCTCAAATACCACTGGTCTGAGACTAGGCTTGTTTGGACTCATTTCAATGCATTTTTCATGCTGATTATGAATACAGTAATGAAAATGCATCATTAAAAAAAAGGGAAACACTTTTTAACTCAGAATGACTATATTAATCTACAAGGCCCAAAGAATTCATAATGCTATAACTGCACACTGGAATAATCCAACCCAATTTTACATTAATTTTTATGAATCTAGACAGATATTAATAAAACCCATGATATGTACACACATAATAATTAGTAACATGAATTTATACATTTCTCTCACCCAGGAATTGCATCTATATCATTAGTCATTAAAGTTTGATCGGTACTAGACAGCCTGCAGGAATTGCTTGGTCTTGTTCGTTTTTTAAATACATATACCCCACGTACCTGCAGAATTCTACGTACCTGCAGAATTCTACATGAATGAGGTATGTGTAGGAAAAAATATTCCCTGCAAACAAAACCATTTTGCATCCTATTCATGCATGTGTAGGACGTCATTTTTGTGTCAACTTTCATTTGCACAGATTATATTTTTGGTGGTTTGAATCTGGTATGGTCTTAACATCTGTCAGATCATGAGTTATGCAGTTCTTTCTGTACCTTGAAAATACAACAATAAAGTGATAATTTAAAATAAATCCCTTCTTTGTTTTGAGATGTTGTCTGTGCTGTCATAGTTCCAATGCCAGAAATTATATCTAATCTTTAAATAATTCTTGTTGCTATAGAAACAAGCTGTCTATAGTTACAAATTGCACTACACCCTCGAAAAGACAAAGGTTTTATGATAAATAATCTAAAACATAAATATCTATAAAGCACCATTTCTATTATTATGCTACACTGTTAATTGCTAAAACTGCACCTTAATAGTTTGCTTTGGTTTTCCTAATTACAATCAAATTTCAAGAAGTCGTTAACCCTGCCTATAACAGGTTAAATTATGTTGCACATGTGCATGGTGACTAAAAAAATTCTGATTTACTGGTCTGCCAGCATAAATATATGACATACTAAAGAATATCATGTCTCACAAATAAAACTTAAAGGGATTAGCAGCAATAATGCGAGAAAATCAACAAATGTGGAAATGTACTTTTTTAAACTTATAAATCAGAGATAAGTGTGTACAATTCCATATAACTGCTCAAATGTAGAAACAAACCACCAAATACAAAAAAAAATTAAGTATTTGTGGAAATTGTCAAACCGTCTCCCCTAAAAATCTACACTGAACAGCTGATTGTGGTTTACACCAGTAAAGAATAAACAAAGATCAATAATGTTTGTGTTTGAGGTCAAACTGTGTTGAACATGGTGCACAATATCATGCTTAAAATCTGGGATATGCACCGGTAAAGGTTTTTTTACTCTCAAGTCGGAATTTTGATACACACGTATAGAAATCACCGAATCGGATAGAAAGTACTGCCTTGTCTTTAATACATGGATTTCAAGCCAACTACTTACAGGTTATGTTCACATATCCATGCCAGTAACAAAAATACAAAAATATGAATTTTGATGATTTTTTCGATGTTTCGGATTAGCAAATCGCTGCTTATCCCTTTAACCTGGATTGAAAATCTCTAACATTTATACATGCAAACTCTTCTTGAAATCCCCCAAATTTATATTATATGTTTAGGATAAAAGACATGTACTAATTAATATTGTCACATAGTGCATAGTAAGACCAAAGTTGTTTCAATATTGAAAATGCCGATTATTGGATGCACTGAATTGAATCCAACAAATTCCATGTTCTTGTAGGTTCTCACACAGATTACAACATGAGAAATAATACTGTTAGAAGGCCCCAATATCTTTGTTATTTTTTTTTATCAGCATTAGGCACAAAATGCCACAGTTAAATCAAGAATATGAAATCGTTTTCTGTATGGTATAACAAGTTTAGTCTTACTAAAAGAAGCACAGGCTTTCACTAAAGGCTTTGAAAGTTGGCATCCAAGATACACAAACATGCACACATACATGCATATTTATATCATATAATGAGTAAACATACATATGGAGCAGTGTGTTTACTAATTGAGAAAAACCATAGTGAGATGACACAGTAAAAATTCTATCACACAAATCGGTGAATGTCAAAAACTATGTACAAATAGACCCATTATAATTTAAGGTGATATCTTTTTTTTTAAATAAGAGTCACAAATATATATTACACACTTGTTAAATGTATCCTATGCCTCATATTTCATGATGTACGATGTACTGTGGATTACCCATTGGATATGTACTGCTTTCAATCTTACATGACCCATTTATTCAACAATTAACACACAAGATCATCCAGAAGTGCTGTCTAATAATCGTCTCTCTCAAACTAGGTTAAAAGGAAACAACCTCAAATGCAAAATAATTTGCAAACTATATCAAAATCAACTAAAATTTAATGATTCAAGTAGTGACTGCAATTGAAAAGTAATGAGTAATTATTTTTCTACATGAATGACTACTGGTCTTCTAGTACAGATCCAACTATACTTCGTTTCATCTCTTTGTGGCAGTAGAGTGGACGCACAAGCGTTGATGCCACAACCAAGCGCGGGCATAATTACAAGTGCGAACAAAAATGGCAATGCAAAACGCATGCCTGACTGCTGCGCGTAAGTCTTAATTCCATGGTTTCCCACTTTCACAACGAGGTGAAACGCAGGGGCGGATCTAGGAATTCTCAATAGGAGGCGCCAGTCTATTCGCTTGCCGACACAATTTGTAAAATTTTCTGGCTTGCTGCACTCTCCGGGTAGACCCAAATTTTTTCAGTTGGTTCGAAATTCTGAAGAGTTGGGGATCACATTTTTTCAAGCACAACAAAGTATAAGAGAGTTAAATACAAGGCACCATACTGTTCTAGTGCTACGGCGGTAGCCTGGGCGCCCACAAAAAGTCAGTTTTCAAGATCTAC
Source organism: Ophioderma brevispina (assembly GCA_023653785.1). Lineage (NCBI taxonomy): Eukaryota > Metazoa > Echinodermata > Ophiuroidea > Amphilepidida > Ophiodermatidae > Ophioderma > Ophioderma brevispina. Next base: position 27,809 of record JAMKCH010003530.1, on the reverse strand, counting down.
AGGGCACTTGGTGCCCTGTGCTCTGCAAAAAATGGGGGGGGGGGGGGGGCATGGCCCCCAAATCCACCCCTGAAACAGTATAGAACAATGAAGCCATGTTATATCCATGTGAGAGCATGAACTTCCCATTCATATAGAAACCTCTGACCTCTGAGAGGTACTGATCTTATCATTGCATATGATGGATCCTGAAGCAAGCAAAACATAGGAGTAAAAGGGTGTTAACATTTGTGTCGGACTTAGATCGTGTTAGGGTATTGTATTTAGCTTTCACCAAGATGCATTGTCTTAAAAGTGCAATAATATATTGAGTCATTACGTACTGATTTCATATATATATTATTCAATAGATTTTTTACCTTGTATTTGGCTGCGGAAATGTCTTAAAAGTGAAAACAAAATGTGATTTTGATTTGCTTATAAAACAGACTAAATTTCATATTTGTTCCAAATACAAAATGAGAAATTTCCCCAATTTTTGTACCAAAGAAATATTTCCTCAGGTTAATCTTGTTCACAGAGATGTATTTGATGGAAAGCTTTACATCAGTGCAAAAATCAGGCCTCTCAAATTTGTTAGGGACACCTAATATGTGAAATCTCTCATTGCACCTTTAATCTATATTGACCAGATACTGATCTGTTGGTTTCTGAACATGATCTCTTTACACTTGGACTACCTAGAACAAGTTTAAAAGACCTGGCAGTACCTCTCACAGACAAATTGAAGAATTGGCATTCTTATTCTAAAATTGAAGATATGATAGATAATTGTGGCTAACTGCAAAGACCTTTCTGAACATTAAATCAAGAAATCACATGACACTATGAAAATGTTACAGGGTAATTTGAAATGAACCCTCTCACCTTTACATCAAATTCCCATCTCCTAAAAAAATCTATCATTTTCAGATACAGATGTATTAAAACACAGATAAGAAATGGGTCACTTTCTAAAAGTAACTTTTGTTTTTAAAAGGTAAATTAACAGACACAAGATCTGCAAAACATGCCGGTACTGGAAAAACAATGATCCCAGTTTACATTTTGTGAAAGAGAGATTGGGAGAGGGAAAGAGATAGACATGGGAGGGAGAGAAAAGAGGGATGGGAGAGAGAAGAGAGATACCGCCAGTGTACATGAACACTTGTCACTTCTGATGATATCTGTCATTTGATGAGAAATTTGCCAATTCTATGATTATTTTCTGAAAACATTCAACTGTTCTGCATCACAATTGATTGAACTGAATAATAGTGATTGTGGATCAACTCTGCTGCCCATGTGCTCTAATAGCCCAGCACCTTAACTGTTTCCTATAAAATTAATTATTAATGAGGGTTCATACATGATGCCATTGTCTTCCATATTTGTGTAAGAAATGACAAACATCACACTTGTTGGATCAGTTGATTTTGTGCGGTAAGTTTACAGAAACAAAATGTCGTCAAAAACATAACTCTAAAAAGATCCCCTCTACCTAACATACCAAATAATCTAGTGATAACCCCAGTTGACTTTACCTCAGAAAAGAGAAATTTGAGCCGGAACAATGACAAGTAGAATTAAATGATTCATTTTCATCAACAGATCCAATGAACACAAATGTACGCTACATAAGACTCACAAATAAGACCATGCTGTGGTGCCCAAAATTATGCTAAGGTGATTACCAAATATGGTGGTACCTTTACTAAATGTGGGTGTGTCTGAAACTATGGCAAAGAGCAGGGCAGATGACAATTTTCCCACAAATCTTAAGTCTCTTCTACTTTTCTATGCAGTGGACCGGCTTTTATTAGTAATATAGATGGGTGTGCACGAAATAAATCAACCTGCTTTATTTTAACAGAAACACTACGGGAGATAAACAAAAAATTACTTGCACATTTAATATCAACTGAGACAATAGGGTGTTAGATCTTTCCTCATAAACGTAATGTGAATAGGATAAAGTATCCTTACAGTATTTCATATTTCAGCTCTTGAAACATAAATTTGAAATATATGTATCTTGCTAGCAAAATGATCCACATAACTCAAATAACATCATTAATAATTCTACATGTACCAACAGAAACAGCAATAAATAAAACATCTCAATACCATTATATAAAATACATTGCATAAATAATGTTACTCTACTTTATATTCAGATTCCATTCTAGACATGCCTTTTGTTGCGATTCCGGAACAATGTGCATATTTCAAAAGCTATGTTCTAAACCACAGTACAGCCGTGAATAGAAACTTGCTAGTAGTCATCAATTTCCTTACAATCCTAAAATATGTGATGGATTTGTACTGTTCTTATACCAAATAAGAAAAAAGAAATGCTCCCACAACCTAACACACGACAGATGAATTGCACACTAATAAATATACAGAGCCTCTTTCAGAAATTACATTCCCCCCATTTTTTTTTTGTTTTGGTCAAACCACAAAGATTGATTCCCAAAAAATAAGAAACAAATATACATACATATATACATGTTATTTACTGAGAACCTTTTTTGTGTCATACTTTATAACCTGAACTCTATAAAATCTCATGGCATTGTCCAATGACTGCAAGGTTGTATTAATACCGTTGTGTAACTCTACACAGGAAGAATATGGGGTAAAGGAAGAAAGCGTCACCCTGTAGACATGTTTGAAAGTACCAATTTTACAAACATTTAAGTGAAAAACTTGTGCTTATCACTCTTTGTCCAATTGCCTGTCAAATTATCTTGTAATATTGTGTGGAATAATTAAAACAAAGGGATTACATTAATGTAGAGAACATGAATTGTAATTCCTAGGATTTTTGCAAGGTTACCTGCACATCCAAGAGGATATTAGAACAAAATGTAAACATTCACCGTGTAAGAAACGTTATTGGAATTTCATTGGTTAAAAAGCTTCTTTAACAGAGCTGCTCTCAACATTTAAAGGGGCATTTCGTGATCTAAAACCTTGTTTTGCCAACTTAGCTATACAAGTTGACCTTAGCATGTGTTCCTAATTTTACTTGCATATTCCATCTACTCTGGGAGAAATTCGTAATTTTATTTGTCCATAAATGGACAGGATAACCCTACAGGGCACTGTGATAAAACATATGCCCATATCATCAAAACACGCCATCAAAATCAACTGAAATTTTTGAGGATATCTAGTGAAAAAAAAGGTACTAGGATCATGAAATGCAACTTTAAGTTTAAACAAAATATTTGAAACTTAAGGTTCTTGCGAACACCTTAATACTTAAAGACAGTTAGCAATGACTCACCTGAAAGAGTCAAAATATTTTGGATTTCCAGGAAGAGCTTTAAAAGTGAAGGCTAAGTCTGTAGAATGTTCATGTTATTTTTTGCAACTGAAAAATTTACAAAAAAGGAAGAAAACAGCAGTGCTCAAATCTGGATTTTGTCCTTGTTAAGTTGCTTTTAGTTTTAGCACTTGTAGGGTATGTTAGGCTACAAAAACTTGGTACAGATTTTTTTAATGAACTTTCTATTTTCTGATATAGCAAATCACTGATAGTGCCTTTAAGGAATATAATATGAGTTGTCAATATAAACTTGATAATGTCAAATTGAAAAAGACACTTATTTACTGTATGAACAATTTATTCAGTGTCAGCAATGTAGTGAATTAAACACTGATCAAATTATCAAATGAAAAGCAGAGTAAATCCTGTAATTCATATCTATAATGAATAAAACAAAAGAGAAAGTCTTGTGTTTCTTGGCAAATATTTAGAATGACGACAATTCTTCAAATTAGAAATATATCCCATTCTGACTTCATTTTGTTTTTTCATTCACTCTGTTGTTTGTATAAGATACTTAAAGGAAATATGTCATGATTCTGAATATTTGGAAAATTTGGTATGGATGGAAAGCTTAAGTAACATAGATTACATATAAATCAAAATAAGTTGAAAATTGTCCTTTTAATTTTCCGCCCAATAGCTTACTCGAAAACGATTCCGACAAATCCACATCGCAGGCAAATGGTGACGTCAAAGTGATGACCATCCATAATTTACGTCGTTGTGACCAACATATCGCAGGGTTGCCACTTTCCTATAACTGCGATCGATGTGTTTTTATATCAATAATAATTCAAACACAACGAAATGAAACAAAATATGTCATTCTGTAACTTATTTTCAAATTTTATTATTACTTTCATTAATCCATCAATATTAGTGTCAGCAATAACAATTCGAGTCAACACAATGTTTTGGTCATCACTTTGACGTCACGAGGAGAGCAAAATTGGGAGCTTTTGATCAATGAAGCATGGCGAAAAATCCGCCCGTTTTCTTCGTATGTCAAAAAAGCAAAAATTAAAATGCCTCTATTTTGTTAATTTTACATCAAATTGTATTATTTTTTCAGGAATTCGTGATGTATGTACATATATTTTATGAATGTAAGTCAACTGAGCTTGACAAAAATCTTGACATATTTCCTTTAAATTTTGTTTCTTTAAGTTTCACAATATCCAGCCCAATTCTTGCATTTTGCAATGCAGTATGCCGCCAGCGGTTACCCTTGCCAGACCAATTTTTTACCACAAGGGTCGACATCACCGTCCAACTTCCATTGGATTAACATGCAAGTAGTGTGATGATTATGTTGAAAACAGCTCAATGAAAGAGTTTGTGTGATCGAAAGCAAAGGGGTTTACTCATTGTAAATAGCCGTTTAGTGTGCATTTGCACATAACAGACCATTATATTGACAAACTAAATGATCAGTGACGTGTTCCGGATGTCGACTTTTTCCCATGATGCATCAGGAAAACATCGTCCCTCCAAGGCAATCATTAGTGGCGCACCATTTTGCGAATTACGAGAATTAGCATATCCTGTTAATGTTACTTGCATGACATACAAATTGTGATGTGATTAAGTGGAATGAGTTGCTTGTTGATCCAAGTCAATTTAGGGCTTATCAGTGGCGTAACCAGCGGGGGGGCAGGGGGGGCGCAAGCCCCCAAACAAAACCCCTTGCCCCCCTTCAGCCCCCCCCCAAATGAACTGACTTTTTGTACAGTGTCTATGGAGAAGGACCCCAATTTGCCCCCTCAAAAAAAGCCTTAGCACCCCTTCAGCCCCCCCATTTGCAAAGGTCTGGTTACGCCACTGGGGCTTATAAAGCAGTCTCAGCTTAATTTACTTAAAAACAATGTTAACAGGACCTTTGCTTTAACTTTAAAGGTGATTACTATTATAAAGCCATGCTGATCAGGAAGGATATAAAATGGAGAAAACATGTATAAAAAGATGATTTGGCTTGTTTTCAGCATGTTTTTTTTTCAGTACAATGTCATGTACCAAATTTCACTCCCTAGCAACGGTATCTTTGCAAAATGGTGTAGACCTGAGATATAGTACGTGGGTGGCAGGGAATGTAATCTTTTAATATTACAAAGAAATTCTATACTTTATTTGAATCACAAAGGTAAATTTGCATACCTTTCTGTGTTTTAGAGGCAACTCCCACATTTTCTGATATTAAAATTGAGATTACATCCAAAAATCTACTTTCTCATTATTTAAAATAAAACCACACCAAAGAATTTTATTATTTCCCCCTTATGGTTTTCAAAAAGCCAATTTTAATCATATATTCCCTGTGGAAGTATTTTAGGGTATATAACTCTGAATTGTCGCTCTTTGCAATACAGTGCGCTGCCAGCAATTTTTGCATTTTGCGAATAGCGGTAATTCCCGACAACTCACTCATTAACTTGATCGCATCATAATTATAATTAAAATATTTAACACAATTCATGGAAATCGGTCATACGTTAGCAATATCGATATTATGTTGTTGGCAAACAAGCACAAATTGATTTTCTTTTGTTTACACAATTGAAGAAATGATCATAATTTGGTAATCGGATGTTCTACTTAATAGGGGATTTTTAAAAGTGCCAGCAAGCAATTTTGTCAACATCCAAGTCATTTCCCTTGATTGTATCATGTATACTTACGACATTGATGCCTATCAACTAGACAGTACTACCTGATTAAACATGTTACATAAAACCTCAATTTATACACTGCCCTACCATGACAAATACCAAGTATGGGACAATGTCTTTCCCCACATAATTTTCAAAGGTGTTTTCTTTAAAACACCAAGTACAAATTTAGTACTTATACTAAAAACACTCAAAATGTTTAAAATGAAATCAGAAGTTGTTTCGTTTTATTATTTTAAAAATAACAAAGGATGATTTGTTATAAATTGCACACTTTAACACTGTTAAGAAAACAACCGTTTCCTTGTTAGTTTTTAGTCGTTTGACCGAATATAGGGCCACAGGGCAATCAACAACTTGGGATACACAAATGGAAGCAAATATTTCCCCAAAACATCCAAATTCAAAAATATATTAGAATATGTCCAAATGAGCAATACTGAATATTCAATTGGTTTGACAACTCTCCATTAGAAGTGTCAACTACAGCTGCTATGGTATTTTTATAACAAAAGTACAGTTCTCTTGTGAAGCTACGGACAAAAGTCTTTCATCCAGCTACATATACACAGGAGTTCCATACTTGTCTTTATCACAGAAGGGCAGCACGTTATAGTCATCCGACTACCTGAATATCTGCATGTCATTGATATGTCATCCCTGTCAAATGGCATAAAACAGAGATGGGATTTACATGCCAATGATAACACGGTGGCCATTGAATATAAAAATTGATCACAAACATATAAGGCTGTTTCACTCTACACACATATCTCTAAACAATTGACCAAAAGTTTTGTTATCTTCCCCCCTTTAATAGATACAACCTGTTTCAATAATTTATAATGTACATTGCACAGTTTAAAGAAAAGAGATATAAAAATTCATAAACATACATCTGTATACAAGTATATTTCAATTGTCTTATGACAGAATGTACAGCAATTGTCCAAGCTGTATTCCAGCATAATTACTGTATAAACTAGGATAGTCCACTTTTGTCAACTGTGTACTATATCTATGGTGTATTTTGCTTGCAGCATTCTTGTTGCAAGTTTACAGCAGGTTTGTAGCAAATTTGCAGAGAGTCATCATCAGCATATTTGCAGCAAACAAAGCATCCAATAGATAGGTCATGCAAATGACTCCGGTTGATTGGCATTTCTAGCTTCTTCTGCTGCTTTTTTCTGAGCTTGGATCATCTGCAAAGAGAGAGAGAAAACAACAAATTGAAACCTGTACCCTATGGGCCAGTTTTAATTGGATTCGAAGTGCATGTATTATGTATAAAATTGAAAGTACTGTTAAAGGTACATTTCGTGATCCTAGGACCTTATTTTTGGTTTATGATTCACAAGATATTCCCAAGAAACTGTTATTTCCAAAATTGATTCTGACAATGTGTTAGATATTATGAGCAAATATCTGTATCACCCTGCCACATAGGCCACTGTGTTGTAATTTCTGTCCATTTATGAACAGAATACAAAATTACAAATTTCTTCAAGAGCAAATCAAATTTGCCCATAAGATTAGGCACTTGTGCTATATACTTAGGTAAATGGTTCAGCTAATATAAAATATAAACTTTTTTAGGTAAGTCGGGGGACGAGGCTGTGGATCACAAAATGCCCCTTTAATAAGAGAATAAAGGTATTGTTCTCAGCCTCTGCCATTGTATGTCTCACAAAATTAAGGTCCGCTGCTTTAGGATTCACACCAGTAAAGAACATGAGAAACTGGTAAGTCCAGCTCCCACTGCAAATGAGGTGGTTTTTTTTGGTGACCCTCGCCTAAGTATACCCTAAAAACTGAGAGAAATAGTGAGATCTGGGTTGCAAATCATGGTTGCTATCAATATTAAGTATGAAATCTGTAAAAAAGGTTGTCATTGATATGTTATTTTGATCCGACAAACCAATTTTAACCGTATTCTTACAGGGAACACCTGACTGAAAAAGTGCTGTGACCTCCAGGGTCCACGGTGCATGCTAGTCTTCACGGTCCAGTAGCTCGAAAATTTTGGGGATAACTACCCTAATTTCATGATTGATTGGGTAGGAGATATGATGATCTTCAAGCAGAATGTTAGCTTAAGGTCTGAGATGTTCCATTGAGGAGAAAATGACGTTTTCATCTCGCCCATTTTGTACAGGAACGAACAGGGGCCAGTATTTAGTGGTGTGAAACCTATAGGAGCTGTGTATAGCAGACTAGCGAAAATAGTTTGTGACCTCCACCTGACCTCGGTAAGTCAATTTGATCTTGTCACTTGTCAACTTGTTTTCAAAACACTGGTGATACTAAAGCAGTCCCCCTGGCCAAGTGTTGTCTGTGCAGAGCGGGGGGGGGGGGGGGGGGGGGACTGATCGAGAGGCAAGGCAAAGGTAAGTGTGAATAGAGCTGTAAAACACTCTAAAATGACCGAGTCTAAGGTGCAAAATTCAGCAGTCTGGCTTGCGCAATGCTTTAGCCGATTAAATACCCACAATATATGGATAAAAGATAGGCCATGACAACTTTTGTGATGTACATGCCGGGCTTTACCAATGATGGCAGCTCTTCTTTTATCCAGAAGTGAAGCTATTTTGATACATGTTAAATTGAAAGTGTTTATCAGCTATAATAGGACTTTGGTGTGACATGCTTACAAGCAACCTTGGCTATAAAATGGCTCAGAAATATCACATGAAATTCTTTTACTACAAAAAAATATCAATTTGCTACACTTGCTTTATCAACATACAATAGTTCTACTTTACTATAGAGGATAGATTAAAATTGAACAAGTCCAGATGGACATTTGAAAAAAAAAATTACACTCCATGAGACTTAATTATTGCACAGGTCATAAGTGGAGAATGACAATGTTATGGAGAAAGAATGGACTTTCGTTTCATTTTCACAAATAATTACAACCAGACTCGACTTTGGCTTCATCTTCAAAAATAATTACATCAACTAAACTTTATAGATGACACACACATTACACATGGATAAAATAATAGAACAACATGATTTTGTAAGCCCATAGAGTAGTATGTCCTTCCAAACCAAACATCAATTAGTCCTAAGATTTCACAGGTTAAATGGAAAAAGAGAAAAATAGTTTCTTCAGACACCAAAATTTTGACCACTTCTGGTAAAATCCGGGGTTCTGGGGACGAGGCTATTAGCGATTGGGTCATGGAATCTCAGTTACCCAAATAGCGAGCTATGTCTTAAAACCTTACCATTTCCTGTTCTTTCTTGATTGCCTCTTGTTGTTTAGTATGTTCTTTTTCCAATTCATCTTTGGCCTCTGCTTGCTGCATCTTCCGCTGGATAACACAAGATTAAAACAAAAACTAGGAAAATTAGCCAGAATTTTAGGATTTACAACTTTGCATTTGAAATCATACATATGTATGTACGTACCTACATACCTACATACACACACACACATGTACACACACACACAAAAATAGTCATTGCATTGCCCCTTCAGCGAGCCGATAAAGTTGTGTTTATTCACAAGTAAACATGGGCAGAAGTTTAACTATTATAAAGAGTTTGAATTAAAACAAAGAGTAATGCTACTTGCTGCTTACCCTTTTCCTTTCTTCCATAAATTTCTTAGTGTTGTTGCTTTGTAGTTCTTTTACTCTCCTGTGTAGTATAAACCATATTCTATTAATTTTACCAGTTCATTTTGGATGATTAGAGCACAGGCAACTACATGGAGCAAATGGATGGATTAGCAAAATGAATACTAACTTGTGATTACAAAGAATATTTACTTATTGATCTTAATAGCTCTTAATCATCTGTTTTAGGGTCATTGTGAGAAATTGGAGAGGTTTGTTTTTTTCAAAGTATTTTTTCCAAGGAAATGCTAGATCCTAAAGAAAAAATACCATGGTCTAAAACAAAACCTGACAATTTCACACAATGTCTGTCAAGCTGATGATGCTAAGTTATTATTGTCATTCATTACAGCCATTTCAAATTGTTCCCTTTTACTGGGCATCTATTCACATGGAACTACACCAACATTGTTTCTGTTGCAATTATTTTGAGGTTTAATAATCATTTTATTTAAATTTTTGCACTATTTTGAGATAAACAAACATCTAAAAACACTGACCTAAGACTAGGCTCTTTAGCTAATATGAGCATGGTATTGCATAATAATTTTGAAATGTGTGGGGAAAAACAAAAACAATTTAAACTCTGAATAACTATAGTCAGCTGCACAGTCCAGAAGCCTAACCCTGGGCATTACCACCTATCTCTGATTTGCTCAATGATATTACCTTCCAAGAAACCAAACAAATAGTGCTTAGATGCTGATAGATAGGCAGGTAGTACCCACAGGGAATTTTGGAAGGTACATTGAAAAATGTTTTCCTATATTTGGGAATTTTGTTTATTGTCACTAACCTTTCTCTCTCTGCTTTGTTTTTGACACTCTTATCATGACTGACAGCCTTAGTACTCTCCATTGATTGCTTGGCCTGGTTGCCTTTCAACTCCTTCATTTCTCTGTAAAAAATGACCAAATTGAATATGATGAAGTTAGGAGGAAATCGATAGCATTACTGCATATACTTCATCTGGCCTGAACTAAGGAGTGATGTCATAGCTTTCGTGCAGCTATTGTGCATATCACGCACGCCGACTTTGTATGCCCGCAATTACATTTAAAACTGCATGAAAGCTATGATGCCACTCCTTGACGAAGTATAGATGGAGATGGGTGGATGGTCCTTCTATGGATATACAACTGTCACTGATTAATAATTTTGGACACAAAAACTTTATTTCCAATATCATCACATATAAATCTTACAGAGACACAGAACAATGACATTGAGAAGATCATCGAGAGGCCAATAAGGCCAGACGTGATCATCCCATCAACCAAAGAAGTTACATAAAAACCAAACAAAATACATACACACAAGACAAGACATGCCCCAAACAATATTCATATCCAGCTGTGAGTATAGATTTGAGTTGAGTAAAACACTTAATATTTTTACACATCTTGACATTGTTATTAATGTTATAAGTGCATCACAATGTATTGATGTACTGACTTAATCCCTACAGTATCAGAGTTAATATGCAAATTGACTAGAAAGCCGTTTGACGTGTGGATCCCTGTCCAACTATTAGGATGTATTTTGCGTTGTACCTTTCATGTTTCATTTCTAGTTGTTTGATCTGTTCTCCTTGGCTTTCAGTGACAAGCTTCTTGAGTAAGTCACAGCATTGGTGTACATGTGTTTCACGAACTTTGTTTTCCTCTGTCAGTTGTTTGGCCACTAACTCTGTTAATTCGTCATTCTGATCTGCATTAATCTCTTTCACCTGTGTCAAATAAAAATAAATTGATCAATAACATACAACATACTCGGTAACATTAATACTTACACAACAAACTTATTTATTCTAATTTACAAAACCAACATTTTGAAATATCAATTCATGCATACTCTTCCCATATTTGAGTAAAGTCTGAATGCTAAACTTCCTAAACAGTGTGAGTGAGGTTTTCGTCTGGTTCTTATTTATTGCTACACTATGTGTGATCACATTTTTAAGTCTTCAAAATAAATTAATCCTGTATATCAAATGCATCATTGTGGAAGAAAATGTTGTACTCAGGCACTCTCATTTACTGGTTGGCCTACAGAACTTCTACTGTTACTGCACTCCAATTAAAATCACTCTCTTATAGTAGACACACAAGCACTGAACTATATAATCAGAGAAAAATTTGACTTTTAAGATCATCAAATACCATCAAAGACAACAACAATGATTTGATAAGTCGCTTCAAATCCACTTCAGTTTGCACCACAATATCAAATTACAGCAAGGTACATCCACCATTCTACATATCTGAAATCAAAGTTGTACATACAATCTTTCAACTGACTTTCTTTATATTACAAGTGAAGCATTCACTCACATCCAACTCAAGAGCAATACAAATCCTTTAACATCATAATCACACTCTTAAACACTGTTCAGTTGTACCCCATTTCTTCTGACAGTTTTCCCTGTTTTTTAGGTTCAAAAAATGATTTGTTTGGTGTAACAGACTGGAACATGAACACCAATGGTGCTGTAGCTCAGCAGGACTGTTTTTAAGCATGGGGAAATTTGACTTCTTAATGACCTTTGACCTCTGGCAGCTTACTTTTGTCACCATTAGATGAGGCACTACTGAACTTTTGTTCCAAGGTAAAACAACTTAAACTCTGGTGCCTTTTCACCTCTAAAAGAAAATGTCAGTTTTCCACCAATGACTCTAGATGACCTATGATCTAAATTTGTCTCCAAACCCAATAAAATTCAATGCTTATAGATCATTCTGAGCAATCCATTTCTGTGGAACAGCATTTAAGTATATTTCCCTTAATGACCTCAAATCTCAAAACCGTTGACCTGTATTCCTAAACATGATTCACTCCTCAAGATCACCGTAAGCAACTTTGGTGAACACCTACATAAGTGCAAGCAGCAGCAATGCAAACTTTCACTCATTCATACAGAAATTTCATTTGTTGCCTTATCTCATGACTGTTATCCACTTCATACAGGAACACCATTTTCATGGAATCTTGCCTTATCTTTAGAGATTCACAGTGTGTATGTGGGGTGTGCATTAACAAATTGTAAGGAAATGAACCATGTTGGCATAGTTTGAGGCCAAATATTTGCAATATTTGCATAATTGTTGACAAAATTGGGTCAAAGAGGACGTTACAATCGGGACAAGCTTTGGACACCCACTAGGCTTTTTGTTCTAAATTGTTTGACTTCCTCTGCATTCCATAAAATTTGAGAATAGTCCCATATATGACATGTGTAAAATATAGTTGCCGCCCCCCAAAATGTGATGCCACCGATTACATACAGGAGAAGTGAATATCTTCTTTTTTTCTGTTAAGGGTGCTAATATTGTTGAAGTGAGTATTTTGAGGCACCCCATCATCTGTACATCTAGTGGTGCAAAGCCATTGCTCGAACATTTTGATTTGTTCCTTGTGTTAACATGTGCATGTAGTAAACTCAGTGGCTCCTCTTTATGAAAGGAACCTTTTAGCACTTAACATTTTTATGCTCCAAGAATCGCAGTCACCAACCTCTACATTTATTTGCCCAGTCTCTAACATTATGAGGTGATGAAAAGTATGTAGCATACTCAATTACACACTCACACAATCCATGCTTCACGCATTGGTTTATAAGGTACAACAAACTGGCTTAGTCTTAGCCAAGACCTCAAACATGCATTCCTCATTTTCTTTTTCCTCCATACAGAAATTGCACATGTTCAAACTACATTGGTTTGAAGTACAGCATATTTGTTTGCTCTTACGGGTATCCACTGGTACACATATTTATCACACCTCTAAAGATTCAAACACAAAGTCGTCTTACAAATTTCAATCAGTAAACAAGAAGAAAAATTCATTAGTATGATTACACAAAGTCTTAATACACACTTCATCACACTCGATACCAATACGGTCTGTGCAGAAGTAAACATTTTAAACCGGACTTGTCTTCATCTACCTCTTGTTCCTCCACCACACATCATCCGTTTCATCCAGGACGTTGTCACTATCAGGCTCCATGTCTTCAAATCTGTCTTACCTCACAACCCTTAGTCCTTACACCCACAAGCAACACCATAAACCATAATCCCAAGCTCAAAACCCACACACATTTCCCTTGTTTCACAAGTTCTGTTGAATTTCCTTTCACATAGAAAAAATTATAGCAATCTCTTAGTGCACATACTTGCTTATCTCACAATTGCTGAACATACTAGCTTAACATTCCCATCTCTAAGTCCACACATTAACCTTCCATAATTATTATTACTGTGATATTTACCACCTTCCAACTGTGCAAATTTGACTTTACGTCACATGATTAACAACTCTTGGTGCTTTCACAGGAACAAAGAAAATTGGTACACAATATAGAGTTCTGAAATATTAGTTACTGCAACATCAAGTGAAGAAGCAAGTAAGTGCAACATATAAACAGTGAAAAATTATGAAAAATGGACCAAAATTGATATCCCATAATGCCACATTTCATGATGATTTCATGTAAAAATGCATTATGGGTAGTTCAACAGATCAAACAATAAGGTAAATGTATGTGTTACTTTATCTCATAGAATAAAAACTGATACTTTTGGCTTGAAAGTTACATATTTTTTTTTTCAGTGACAACTGAACTTGATTAACAGAGTACGCCCAAACTTGATTTGTAGAGAAGATTTCAACTTGCAAAACGAAATCAATTTTTGTTGGAAGTGCAGAATTTGTAAGGTAATACATTTATTACTTTTGTGAGTGACAAAATTGTGACAAACACAGCTGAAATTTGGTTATTATTTACAAATGTTGATGATTTGTATCTAGTAAGTGCATATTCCTAAGTGAAACAAGCAATTGGCTTTATATTAAACACAAATTTTGTGCTCCATGTGCTTGATGTGTGGGACAGACTAAGCTTGCATTTTTGTTACCTGAAAAACTGGAGAGTACCCTTCAGAGGACGGATTGGCACAACAAAGGAGTGACAGGTTGCAACTACCAGAAACTGACAAAGCCCCACCCTCACTCTGAAAATATATCGGGTATGGGCAACAATTTAGGCACCACATCCAAAATGCTGCACTCATAGAAAATGTCCATGCAATTTACTTGAGCTTTTCATGGTTCTTGGTTATGCTTAATTATGTTGTTTATTCATCTCTCATAAAATATACATTTCTTTGGCCAGAGTTTCATTTATATGATCTAATATGTTTTATTCTATCTCCAGCAGAGCAGTGTCAATTTTCATTTTATACAATACCATATCACATTATAAACCCCTCAAAAAAGTTTTGAAACTTCTTTATTTTCACTAATAAATTTATTCATGTATGTCAAATATTTGCAACCCGTTTGTAGATTGTTGTATCTCATGGAAAAGCTGATTTTTTCAGCTTTACAATTACACCCATATGTAACAATCACTTTCTCCACCTTTCCTTCACTCTTATTTTATAACATGACCTCAGATGACCTTGGTAAGTGGCCCTTGACCCTCATTATCATATGAAGGATCCCAAGGGGTATCTATGCCCCAATTTCTGTAGCAATTGACTTCAACTTTTCAAATTAAGCCAATTTAATGTTTTCAGCCCAATTTAAAACTTGACCTCATATGACCTTTGACCTTGGTATTTGACCCGTGACTTCATTAACATACGAAGGTTCCCAAGGGGCATCTATGAACCAATTTCTGTAGCATTTGGACTTTTCCTTCTCCAATGAAGAACTTTCTCCAAAACTTTAACCTTTGATAACACGGCCCCACAGTCACAGGGTCAGACAGAATTAAGGACCAGTACGTGTTGCCTCCTGCAATCCTTGTAAAATGAGAAAATGATCTTGTTACTGATAAACACTATACAAACAGGTTTCAAAAATTTGAGACACAATTGATTGAAAACAAATTCCAAACTCTTTGAAGGGTTTATTTCTAACAGCTATATTTAGGCTTCTTTCAACAAATAACAAAGATATCTTGAGTCGTGATTCCAGAGCATTTCAAGTTCAGTTATGTACCTAAAGTAATGCAGAAACTAATAACTGGGAAATTTTGGGTTAAGTTTTATATGGATTTAGCAGGTTGATGATTCTAGCAGCTTTCTCCAAAATACGCACTGATTTAAAACAAATTTGTTATAAGTCTGTCTCTAAGATAAACAAAACAAGAAAACTACATCTACAGTGGATTACAAGTGCCCTGAAGTTTCAAATCAGACTCAAGCACCTGCTTTATAACTTTACTACTATCACAAGATTATTTCAATTCCTGAGAGGAGCAGATGATACTATGAGCATATAGTGTGACATTTTACTCTTGCTACAACCTCCAAGCTCTTTTTAGATTGAGTCAATGAAACAATGCCTACACATTATTTTTTTTCATGTAATTGGATTTTCAACAATCCTTGTTACTATTTTTGCCTTAAAAATAGTAACATATGAACATTTTCTTTCTTATACTATTTGATGATGAATGTTATGACAAGAAGAAGCTTGACACATCAGATGTGCCCAGAGCTAGGAATTAGTACGGAGTTGTCAACAACTATGTCAGCACAACCAATTCTGTTGAAATTAACTGTCTCTCTTATTCTGGACAGAATTACAAGTGCCTAACTTTGGATATGTTGCCTAGCTTGGAAAACAAATCTAACACAATGGTTGAAAACAAATTATATTGTCAGGCTTGTGCAAGAAAACTAATTATTCTACTTCAAGTGACCACTTGCACATTCAACATAATTAATTGCAAATTTCACTGTTTTTCTGTTGAGTGTGGACTCTGGTATAACAGGGAGAAACTCCCAAAAAGTCATCAGTGAGCTCCCAAGAGTTTCTCCCTTGTTACAAGAGTGTAAGCTTGCTGAGAACCAGCTAAACCTGCAGTGTCTTATGTTGAATGTGAAAATGGTGAATTGCAGACCCATCACCCGAGTTAATCTTCCACTTATACATTAAATCATTAAGCAGAGATGAAATTAATTAGAATACATTCAAAGAATGTTGACAAATCTTAGAACATTAGTAGCCACACAAACTGACTCTTTAAATAAGCATTCAGAGAGAGAAGTTTATGGGAAATTGTCATTAAAAAATTAAAATGAGTAATTAACATTTACAAGAAACTCAAAATTGTTTATTGTCACATTACTAAAACATTATATTATGACCTATGCAGTCTTGCACTATCTGTCAATATGTAGAAACAAAATTGAAAAGGAAATCAAAGTTGGGTCTGAAGTTACAACAATAATTTAGAAATCTAGAGAATAGCTAAATTATTCCCTATTTTCTACCTACCCTCTCCTTATGTTGGTTAACTAGTGATTGTACTTTATGCTCTGTCTCCGATTTCAAATCCCCACAGTTGCTTTCCCTGAAAATAGTAAGGAATACAGATTTTAAGTATAAAATACTGAAAAATGTAGTTACTATGTTTGATTCTTTAACATTAAAAGTATTTGCCCTTTAGGATATGAAGAGAAAGTGTACTAAAGAAAATATATTTTCTTGCCATTGTTTCTTTGCACAATGTGTATTTTAGGAAGCCAACAATTTAATTCTGTGCAATTTTTGAATGAAATGAGGTTTTTTAAAATGAGATTTAGCTCATAACTATGCGGTGGCAGCAATTTAACACTTTTTTTTAACATGAAGTGTGTTTCAAAACTTGGGAACCAGTAGAACTATACAAATACAGAAAAAGTTGAACTATATGGACTCTATAGAGTTTTTTCACTGTTTGAAGTTTGTTTTATGCCTTGAAAACAGAAGAGTACATTGGAGTGGCACATATTGTATATTTCTAAAAACAGCGCAAATTAAAAAAAAAAAAAGTTGGGAGAAGCTGAGACAGTTTTTTCCCTAAACACAGATAGGTGAAGTTCTGCACAGGTACAGGCATGTTAACTGGGGCATAGAATCTATAGATTGACAAAACCTTACTCACCCTTTCTTCTTAATTGCCTTTTCTAATACCTTTCCTTGGTCATTTTGTCTTTTTCATGAGTTGAATCTAACCTATATCGAGTCTGGAGATGTTGCTTTTGTAAAGCATTTCGTTCCTGAAAAAAAAAAAACGAAAGAGGATGAGAAACTATTTATTGCGAACTAGTAGAGCGGTTTGGACTGCAAAATTGTCGACAACCCCTCCCCTCAGTACAACAAAACGCAACCACTTCTACTCAAAGATAGTAATAAATAATTTAAAAAAAATAATGGTTGTGGTCAAAAACTTTGGTGGCAGGGGTGTTTTTGGCTAAAAAAAATCATTTTTTTTGAGCTAAAAAATAAGAAAATCAAGATTTATTCATTTCTTAGCAAAACAAATTTTAATCATGATGCAAAACTATCAATCTCTACCATTTATCTGATAGATTTCAGTTTTATACAATATATGAAGGGTCTAGAATTTTAGCCCCAAAATCACCCTTTTTCCTAAAAAAACATCCTTTTATCACATGTCACCACAACGAGTATTACCTGAACCCTTTATGCAATGTATAAAACATATACCAATAAAAGGATACCATAAAAACAAGATTGTAATATTTTTACTTAAAAAAAATAAAAAAAATAATTTCGCTTAATTTGCAGCCCAAAATGCATTTTTTGGCCTAGAAATAATCCATGCTACCAAATATTTCAACCACAACCATCGTTTTCTTAAATTTCATATATTTATCCTTCAAAGAAAGTTGATTGTGTTTTGTTGTGCCGAGGGGAGGGGTAACTCGAAAACTAGCTTACTATCTTCTCCTTATATTCTGCTACTAGCAGGGCCGTATGCAGGATTTATTTTGGGGGGTGCGGGACTTCAAAAAAGTGGACCTTTTTTGGTAAAAGTGGACCTACTCCCCCTAAAATGGTCCCTTTTTTGGACTTTTTGAACATTTAATCATCAAAAGTGCACTTGCTTGTCAAAATTTCTCTACATTTTGGACCTTTTTATCAAAAAATGAATTTTTTTTTTTTTTTTTTAAGTCTCTGCCGAACAAAGTTCAGGCGAGACAAAAACCATCCTTTTTATCACATGTCACCACAACGAGTATTACCTGAACACTTTATGCAATGTATAAAACATATACCAATAAAAGGATACCATAAAAACAAGATTGTAATATTTTTACTTTAAAAAAATAAAAAAAATAATTTCGCTTAATTTGCAGCCCAAAATGCATTTTTCGGCCTAGAAATAATCCATGCTACCAAATATTTCAACCACAACCATCGTTTTCTTAAATTTCATATATTTATCCTTCAAAGAAAGTTGATTGTGTTTTGTTGTGCCGAGGGGAGGGGTAACTCGAAAACTAGAGCACTTTTTAAAATCAAATGCTACAGCTTACTATCTTCTCCTTATATTCTGCTACTAGCAGGGCCGTATGCAGGATTTATTTTGGGGGTGCGGGACTTCAAAAAAGTGGACCTTTTTTGGTAAAAGTGGACCTACTCCCCCTAAAATGGTCCCTTTTTTGGACTTTTTGAACATTTAATCATCAAAAGTGCACTTGCTTGTCAAAAATTCTCTACATTTTGGACCTTTTTATCAAAAAATGAAGCAAAAAGTGGACCTTTTGCCCCTTTTGTGGAATTTTGTGGCCTGCGTACAGGCCTGGCTACTAGAACAGAGTATATCTATAATCCATTAATATCCAGCAGAAAACCGATTCATTTTTTGGGGGTCAATTTATTTTCATAAAATATAGATGACTTTGGACCGACCTTGGAATGTTTCTTTTTAATTGCATCAAGTTCCTTCTGCTGCTTTCGTATCAGTTTGAGGTAGCTCTTGTCCTTCTTGAGTGTCTCTGTGTTGACGGTAGGCATGACTGCAAAATTATCAACAAGGAAATCAAGGCATCACCCTTCAACTAGCATACAACATCACTTATATTAACAAGAATTATATGGTAATAAATACAGCTCACAAAACTAGGTTTGTAAAAGAGTGGCAAGTGCCAGTAGGTAAAAATAAATTTGTACTGGTTAGACTAATGAGGGGACAATGAATTTATGTAGATAAATATTTTTTAGTTGGATGTGATTTTGCCAAAAGTTGCAATACATTGGATGACTCCCACATGACCTGAATGAGCTTCAAAATGTTTAGCACCTGAATGTTGACCATTACAATGTTCGTAGTTGATTGACCTTGGATGATCCGATATGACTTGGAAATGAGACCATAAAAATGTTGGTATCAAATGTTTACTACACCCACCAGGTTTCATGATTATACAACCATGTGCAGTGATTTGACCTTTGATGACCCTGCACGACCTTGAAATGATCTTTAATTTTTGGCACTGCCTGCTGATCACACCCACCAAGTTTCATCATCCTACCACATATTTAGTGATTTGACCTTGAATGACCCTGCATGACCTTGAAATGACTTTCAAACGGCACTGAATGTTGACCACACCCACCAAGTTTCATCATCCTACCACAATTGACAAGGTTTATAGCAATTTAATACCACTTTTTTGACTGCAATTGACCTTTGACCCATGCCATATGACCCACCTCCGAACTCATCCACCGCCTACTAGGGTGACATCTATTGCACAAAGACAGACACTCATACTTGCTTAGATCATAAGATCTTGTGTTGAAAGGTTTAAAGCAATATACCGTACCCATATTTTTACCACATTTGGCCCTATTTCTGACCATATTTGACCTTTGACCCATGACTCACATCTGATACCAGCCACCGCCTACTTGAGATAAATCTATGTTGCGAAGATGGACACCCACATTTGCTTAGATCCAAAGAGATCGCATGGGAGGCACAAACACACCCACACACAGATGCCTAGCATTTCAAAAGTTGGCGGGGGACCAACTAGTTTATGTTTATAGACTTTTTTTTTTTTTTTTTTTTCTTTAATTTTTGGCACTGCCTGCTGATCACACCCACCAAGTTTCATCATCCTACCACATATTTAGTGATTTGACCTTGAATGACCCTGCATGACCTTGAAATGACTTTCAAACGGCACTGAATGTTGACCACACCCACCAAGTTTCATCATCCTACCACAATTGACAAGGTTTATAGCAATTTAATACCACTTTTTTGACTGCTAAGATCTTGTGTTGAAAGGTTTAAAGCAATACACCGTACCCATATTTTTACCACATTTGGCCCTATTTCTGACCATATTTGACCTTTGACCCATGACTCACATCTGATACCAGCCACCGCCTACTTGAGATAAATCTATGTTGCGAAGATGGACACCCACATTTGCTTAGATCCAAAGAGATCGCATGGGAGGCACAAACACACCCACACACAGATGCCTAGCATTTCAAAAGTTGGCGGGGGACCAACTAGTTTATGTTTATAGACCTAATTAGTTTGCTCTCAATGAGATCTATAGAAACCTTTTACTTATACATTGTAGGTAATAAAATACATTGTAGGTAATAAAGTACAGCACATTCGTGTTGAATCTTACCTCTTGACTTATCTTTTCTAACTTCTGACGTTAGTGAGTTGGATGATTTTGTTGATGGAATCCCAACGGATGTTGGAGTTGTTGGAGACTTTGTCTCATTTGGTTTCTGTGTAGCATTACTTACTTTCTTCCCTGTGGGTACAACACTAATTTCATCCTGAAGGTAAAAGAAAAAAGGTACACATTAGTGTTATTACTTCTTCAAACATCTTTAATTTCAGCTTGCAAATGTATGAAATTAAAATTTTTGAGAAATACAAAAGTTCTCTGGATTAGTTTAGATGTATATGTATATTCTCAGAGTGGCTAGTCCACAAGAAAATGTGAATTTTGCTAGATTCAAACTGCAACTGTTAGGTTACTATGAAGACCAATATTCTTTCCATTAAAATGAATACTCCTGACATGTGACTCATTTGCCTTGATCATGTCATTTAATTTCTGGTTAGGTCCAATCTTTAAAAAAACCACAGATTGAGCCTAAAACTATGGGAAGTACCTGTGGAGTGGCTAAAGTGAATGCTAATAAGCCTAATCGGCATTATGACTTCAGGTTGACTGAACATGTTGCAGTTCAGATTTGCGGGTGCAGTCAAGAGTCCTCAACGCGATGAGGTAGCTGTAGTTCTCCAATGCAATGTGAAACGTAGCCGCTACATGAATTCATTTGATTTCTGCCTTTTGACCATGTTAATAATTCTAATTGAAGTAAAATCTTTTTTGCCAGTATATTACAAAAGGTGACAAAGGTAATGGAAGAGTTCATCACATTGGAAACTCCAGCAACTAATTGTGTTTTCAAGAGTTTAGATCCCGTGATCGCGTGATTATTACCCGCAATGCATTTTGCTCATTTGCTATTTCATTACTTGATACAGAAACATCAAGGACACCACCACTCAAGATTTCACATTACTCACAATGCATTTTAATATAATGGGACCTCGTCATGCAACACGTAGTAAAGCAAATCCTGTCCTTTTAAAAGATATAGAGCCAAATTTAGTTGTTTTGTCAAATCAGCGTCTTCTTTGATACTCTTGACTCTGACGCACCAACAATCATTTCCAATATTATTAGAGTATAGGTCTAATAAATATAAAATTTCACATGACTAACGAGAGTCCGATATTAGCCGTTATTCAATTGGATGTTTTAACTCTCATTTCAAAATTTTACAATTGCTCAAAACCAGTAACAACAGGATATTCTGGTTCCCTACATGATAAATTCCTTGCCTATCCCAACCATGACAACAAGGCGAACTCGTATTTGCGCGATGCGTTCAACATATGTCCCCGCCCAATTGGCGATCCATAAACATGCGATCAATGCAACTACAACACCCCACCCCCTCCCCAACACCCCACAATACCTAACACCCCACAATACCTAACCCCCCCCAACACCCTCCCTATGGCCTAGGAGTCTCATGTAGGGAAGGGAGGAATTTTGCCTATCGAGTTACCGTTTCAGAGATACAGAATTACGAATATTTAAGAGCTTATATTGCATGACACTAAGCCGAATATATCACACATACTTTCAAATTGCGCAAAAAAGATGTGCCCCGTGGTAGGCTTTCAATGCAGCCCCAGGAATTTTGAGTATCCAATGTACAACGTCAAAAATATAGCAATTACACTGGTTGTGCATATTAATTAGCTCTTTGCATATTGAATTGTGCCCAAAATACGCCCAAAATCTAATCAGGTCGAGAATCCTCAAGCACGCCTCCTTCCACCAAGTTACAGCATTAAGCCTTAGGATCTACCGAAAACTTGTACACAAGGCCTTGCGGGAAAATTTCATAAATTATGCAAATTAGATACATTAATTAGCATATTTACACCCAAAATCTAATCAGGGGAGAAACTCATCAACCTGCTTTCTTTCCACCAAGTTACATCATCGTAGACCTTATGGAAACTCCACATAAATCTTACCACAATAGGATAAAGTTGGACATTGTCTGTGCCAATAAAATACTGACCTTTTTCAATTGACCTTGTTCCCCTAACCCTGCAACCCGGGGAGGACCCTGGGGGAGGGCATTGAATTACATGGTTAGTAGGAGGATTTCTAACTCCTACAATATACCAAAGTTTGGCTACTCTAGCTATCCAGAAAAAAAGATTGCCCAAATGTTCCAGGGTTAACATTTTATCAAGGACTACGGCGGACAACATAAGGAAGGACATCGGACGGGAAATCCAGACGGAGCCCATTTTATAGTTCCCTCCCCAACTTCGTTCGGTGGGGGGGGGCGGCGACAACAAATTAATTTTTAGCACCTAATTAGGTGTATAACTACAAAGCAACTCTTAGAGACATTGGATTCATTTCTTTGATCATTTCACAATATCTCTAAGTGTATATGGAAATGTGCTTACCAATTTGATGCCAAACGATTCCATCTGATTTAGCTCTTTTGTCTGCTTGGGGAAAGTGTTCAGTGGGGTCTGATACGGATGATACAAAAGCTGCTAACAAAAAACCGAAAGGTGTTTCAGTGGGTCTGATTAAGGTTGATACAAAAGCTGTAACAAAAAAAAAGGAAAGGTGGTTTGTTTCAGTGGTCTGATAAGGATGATACAAAAGCTGTAAAACAAACAGGTTGTTTAAGGGTCTGATAAGGGGCTGAAAAAAGCTGTAACAAAAAACAGAAAGGTGTTTAGTGGGTATGAAAGGCTGATACAAAAGCTTGTAACAAAAAAGCAAGAAATGTGTTTCAGTGGTCTGTGATAAGGCTGATACAAAAGCGACTAACACAAAACAAGAAAGGTGTTCAGTGGGTCTGATAAGGCTGATACAAAAGCGTACAAAAAAACAGAAAGGTGTTTCAGTGGTCTGATAAGGCTGATAACAAAAGCTGTAACCAAAAAACAAGAAAGGTGTTTCAGTGGGTCTGATAGGCTGATACAAAAGCTGTAACAAAACAAGAAAGGTGTTTCAGTGGGTCTTCTGATAAGGTGATACAAAAGCTGTAACAACAAACAAGAAGGTGTTTCAGTGGGTCGATAAGGGCTGATACAAAAGCTGTGTAACAAAAAAAGCACGAAAGGTGTTTTCGGGGTCTGATAAGGTGGATACAAAAGCTGAACAAAAAACAGGGAAGGTTGTTTCAGTGGGTATTGATAAGGCTGATACAAAAGCTGTAAAAAAAAGCAACAGGATTTTAGCATTAAATAACACTTAAAAATATTTCGCCATTGATATGGGATAAATATTGCATGTCATATTATACTATTTTCCCCAAAATTTCCACAGGAGGGAAAAAGTTCCCATAAAAAACGACTTTCCCCCATCATGGGGGAAAAGAGCCGTTTTTTTTTTTTTGGGAACTTTGTTCTCTGTGTGCTGGTATCTTGCCTCACGAGATTGATCTGACCCGATCAGCGACTCGACCTTGGACCACTGCATCGATCGCGATCATATACTTCGCTTGATATT
The DNA here is from genome assembly GCA_023653785.1 of Ophioderma brevispina. Classification (NCBI taxonomy): domain Eukaryota; kingdom Metazoa; phylum Echinodermata; class Ophiuroidea; order Amphilepidida; family Ophiodermatidae; genus Ophioderma; species Ophioderma brevispina. Next base: position 3,286 of record JAMKCH010003530.1, on the reverse strand, counting down.
TGCGTGTTTAACTTTCACTGCTGGGCAATTTCCAATGAATTTGTGACTCAAAATGGAGAAACATGGATTGCCGTTGAGTTACTAATAACCGCTGAATAAATTATATGTCTAGAGCAGTTTGAGAAATTTGTGGGAGAGAGCTGGATGGATTGGAACCATGCCCTAGGCTAAGCCTAGGCTTGAGTGCAGAGGCAGCTGGTCTCGACAAGTTTCATTGGCAAGTTTTCAAATTACATAAATATTTTTTATATTAATGCTCGATATTTGCACCATTGTCTGCATCATATTTGCCATAATATTTACTGGATATTTTGCACAGTCTCAAAAATAACAATGCTGGGCATAAGGGATATTAATAGAGATTAACAAGCAGGAAATAATGATCCTAAGAAAAAAAAAATACAGATAAAGACCACTTTGAAAAAGATCAATTGAATTGTCATGTAAAATGGACTATTCTCTTTTTGTTCCAACCTACCTGCAAAAGTCCATCTGGTTACATAAGTCTGAGTGTATACAACAAAAACAGAGTTGGGAAATGAGAGTGGAAAGTTGCCCTCTGTTCTCAGTGAGGATATGCCTATAACCTGCAGAAAATTAATGGCAACAATTAGTTTTTTAAGTTTTTTACAATTTGTAGACAAAAATCAACAATAGTTGGACCTTTTAACCAGAATTTGGTTATCAATTTGTTTGGTGGTAAAACTGTTGAAACTATGCATAGTATTTAGAATCCCAATAGCAGAGAAACTTATTATGTTGTTAATTAATTAACTGGAGATGAAATCAAACATATTTTAATTTGTGTTTACTGGGCCTTTAGGACATTCAAAAGTATATGTAATAGCTACATAAAAATACATGTTACCAAGAAGGCTTCTTGTGTTGCCTGTCATCATGGGATGACCAAGGGGCAGTCACAGTTTGGTGAGGTGAGTTCACATAGGGGTCATCAGCAGGTGTCAATCTGTTGACACCTCATATGAGCCTGGGCCAGTGGTTCTTCTGAACAAGTATGAAGTTAATCGTACACACAATATGGGAAATGATGTCGTCGGCCCACTCACATACTGTCTTATCTGACATTTTTTACTTTTTTGAGATATTTTGCTTATGTACTTATAATGTTATGGTCTATACATGCACAAAGTTACAATCATGAGAGTGACTTAATTAGTGAGATATTAATTAAGAATTTTGATCAATAAGCTCAAAACTGCATATCGCGATTTCACATACTGTCTTATGTTTCATTTACATGTAATTTCAATAGGCGTATAATTAACTTTGATCGTAAAACAAGCTGTTTACGTTTTTCACATACAGATCTATGTGCGTCTTATCTGCCTCGTGCGTGAACATTTCGTGTTTCACATAGTGATCTATCTGAACGCATTGAACTATAACGGTGAAATTAGCGTCTTATGTGAGAATACGACTTTCTTGCGTTTTCACATACAGACTTATGACTTTGTAGCTTTATATCAGGAATACAATTGCACTTATAAAACTCAGCAAGGTTAAAACTAACTTCAGAATGTTTTCTTCATAATGCAGAATTAAAAAGTAAACTGTAATGTTTAATTCCATAGTACACACATGAAATCTCCCGGTAGAATTTCAATGGCGATTTTCTCTAAAACGGCATTTCGTCAGATAAGACAGTATGTGATGTGGGCAACGATGTGTTACAGATTTTGATCAAAAATGGGATCAAAGTTCACATAGGGTCATCAGAGGTCAACCTTTTTAACACCACAGCCTTGGGCCAGTGGTTCTTATGATCAAGTATGATAAAAAAGTGGATTGATTGAGCCCATATTTATTGGTCAAGCTATGAGTTGCAAAATAATTGGGTGAGACGCAGTCAAACCCGATATTTTAAACTTATTGTGAGACCAATAAATATTGGGCGAAAATCATCCTATTTTATAATTATGTTTTGAATCCTGATATTTTCCCACACTTTAAACCATATAAACATAATAAAGAAGTTAATTAGTGAATACATATGTGAGAAATGATGTTAACCTTTGATATTCATGAAAATTAAGTCAAAGGTCATGTAGGGGTCATCAATGGTCAATCTGTGTACATCCCCTTTAAGTCTTGGCCAGAGATTCTTTTTGAGCAACTCTGATGGCCGTAGCATCTCATATGCCAAAGAAATGTAGTTTTTCACAATATGGGGTCAAAGTTCACATAGGGTTAATAAAAGATCACTTTGTTTACACCACATATGAGCCTTGGGCCAGTTGTGGTTCTGACCAATTATAAAGTTAATCAGTCAATGTGCATGTGAGAAATGAACAATTGTTAACCTTTGTTTTTAATGAAAATAGAGACAGCGGTCCCAAATAGGTCGTCTGATTATGTGGTCAAAGAATAACTTGATCCATCACAGCATTTAAAAGCTAGACAATATTCTAACCAAAAGTGCATACCCTGTACAAGATGTAATGACCCTAAGTGACCCTAAATGGCCTTTGATGACCTCATCTGTGACCCCACATAAAATGACCTGCCTCAATGTATAAGCTAACAAGTATGAACTTGATCCTTCACTGCTCTAAAAAGCTGGACATTTTAACCTAAAGTGTACACCACATGCACAATGTATAATGACCCTAAGTGACCTCTGAATGACCTTTGACCTCCTCATATATTACCCCATATAAGATCCCTTGTCTCAATGTATAATCATACCAAATATAAACTTCAACCATTACTACACTCAAAAGCCACACATTTTAACCAAAAGTGTAAACCACATATACAACATGACTCTAAGTGACCCCTGGATGACTTTTGACCTCATCAGTGACCCCACTCTAAGTGGACACCACATGGCCAAGATGACCCCTGAATGACCTTTGACCTTCTGATCTGTGACACCACATAAGACTCATTGCCTAAAAGTATAAGCATACCAAGTAGGAACTTGATCCTTCACTGCACTAAAATGCTATACAACATTTTAACCTAAAGTGTACACCACATGCACAAGATATAACCCTAAGTAACCCTGAATGACCTTTGACCTCATCTTTGACCCCATATAAGACCCCTTGCCTCAATGTATAAACATACCAAGTATGAACTTGATCCATCACTGCACTAAAAAGCTGTACAACATTTTAACCAAAAGTGTACACCAAAAGTTTGACACACACACTGACAGACACACAAATCATGCTGCCATAAGGTCTTTCCTATCGGACGACCTAAAAATGGGTCAAAGGTCACACAGTGGTCATCAAAGGTCAATCTTTGTACATCCCACATT